>PVJS01010623.1:0-47606 GCA_004027185.1 Glis glis | reverse complement strand
TCTTGAATAATGTTTCTCCAAAGTCTTTTGGCTTTTCTAATATAAATGAGGTAATGTGTAAAGAAAGAGAGGTGGAAGAAGGAGGGAGATGAAGAGGGGAGAAAAGAGGGAAGGGAAGGAAGGAAGGAAGGAAGGAAGGAAGGAAGGAAGGAAGGTAGGAAGGAAGGAAGGAAGGAAGGGAGGGAGGGAGGGAGGGAGGGAGAGAGGGAGGGAGGGAGGGAGGGAGGGAGGGAGAGAGGGACCGAAAACCCCACATTAATTGTTTGAGAAGCAAGAAACAGTGGAGAAATCTTGGGTAAAATATTTAAGCAGAAAAATAAATGTAGAATGACAAGTCATTTTTGCTTGAGATATTCGTTTGCCTTTCTGACTTTAAACAGTGATAACTAGTAGATATAATCCTTTAGGTTTCTTATAAAATGTAAATGAGTGCATAAGACATTATGACATTAGGAAATATATTATAGGAGCCACTGAATGGAGAATCTAGATTCTAAATGTGCAAAATGCTCTTCTGTGATGAAACAATGTTGTAGCTCCTGAATCAAATTTCCAAAAAATATAAGGATTTAATTGTGGGGGGGTACTGGAGATTGAACCCAGAGACATTCTGCCTCTGAGCTACACCCCCAGCCCTATTTTATTTTTTAACTTGAAACAGGTTCTCACTAAGTTGCTGAGGCTGGCCGCGAACCTGAAATCCTCTTGTCTCAGCCTCCCAAGTGCTAGGATTACAGGTGTGCACCACTGTGCCCAGCTAGGACTTAAATTTGGAGATAGACACTAATGCATTGTTTCATGTGCACCAAAAAAAAAATAGGAGATTTGTAAACCTTTCACATCATTGCTTTTTCTCCATTTCCAAGGAGAAGAGGTAGAATAAAAAGAATTCCTTTGAAAACAATAGCAATAGCCAGCGCTAATTGAGTGCCTAATGTGTGCCAGCTATGGTGCCAAGGGCTCCACATGTTTCTTTGTTTTGAGATTCACCTCAGCCTATAAGTCTGGCACAACTTTGACCTCATTTCGTGGATATAAGAAATGAGGCTTAGCAGAGACTCTGAGCAACTTGACCAAAATCAAATATTTACTTAGTCATGGAACCACAATTTGATCCCAGGCTGCCTGGCTCCAGAGTCCATAATCTTAACCAATTTGTTAAATAAGGTGTACAGACAAGAACGACAAGTCTTCTATTTCAAATACCCTTGTGTGCAGTGCTTATTTCTTCCTATTTCTTCCAAGCAGGAAACACAAATGAGTCTTCATTTGGAGGAGCACTAATCAATGACAGAAAATATTTGTTCACATGAATTTTATATGAATTCATATCAAAACTATTAGTCAAAACAAAAGCCTTAGGCCATAATGCTTGGAGTTCACCTTTCCATTAGAGACCAAAGTGTCCTCTAAGACAAATTTAGAATTCCTAGAACTGACTGACCTTTAATATTCATGTCATAACACAAGTATACTTTGGGGTCATTATCATATTATCATTGTTGTATTTCCATTATTCATCCTTCTCTGTTCATTAATCAGGCAAACATCCTGTAAACAGCTAAATTTATACAGAAATATAAATAGGATGGAGTTCATTCGTTAGTCACCAAAATATCAAGAGATCCATGGGGAAAAACTTATGTTACAAAAACTGTGGCTTGGTAGCAGGCTTTCACAGTCACTATCATTTGATCTCAAAAAAAATTTATTGACCATAAAATTAAGAGCTCAAAAAGAAAAATGAAGAGGTCCAAAGAATAGCGAATTGCTTCATGATATTCAACGATCAGGAACTTTTGAGATGAAAAAGGAAAAGTAAGGTTACCCATGGTAATTTATGATTTGTCTTGTTTTGTTTATTTTTGTATTATTTGTGTGTGTGTGTTTGCCATGTGCCAAATCCTTTATATGGATCATATTTTAGTTTGGGTTCCCCAGAGGCAGACTCCAAGATGAAGATTCAAGGGCAAGTGGCTAATTTGGAAGGCGCCAGGAAAACTGGGAAGGGGGTAGAGAGATGGACTAGGGAAGGGAAGACAGCCAATTCAGGGTGCTCGAGCAAGCCAGTTACCACTGTAGGAGAATGTAGCTGAATCCCACATAAAACTTGTGCCTCCTAGATATCTTGCCAGAAGGGGAGGGAGTTGGAGTATTTATACACCAGTTCTCTTCAGTCGTTATGTGGGAGATGCTCCTTGGACATTCATTGGCTAACACCTCAGAGCTGCAGCCTTCCATGGCTTCAAAGAATGCCTTGGGCAAAGAGAGTAGGCAGGGACTGCTGGAAGTCAACCCCCAGGCACGAGATAGGAGCTTTCAGTGGTACACACACTGTACCTGCTACAGAAGAGATAATTAGACTACTTCCAATAATCCCAATAACACTATCATTACCCTCATTCTAAATATCATAGCATCAAGACACTGACACGGAGCAACCTGCCTGAGGCCACATAATAAGTATGAGGGTAGAGCTTGCTTCAAAGAAATCAGTCTGTCTTCAGAGCCTGCAAGTCTGAGATACTACTCTGTGTAGTCTCACAAAGGTAACCATCTAAAAGGTAACACCAGCAACTCCCTATAGAATAGATATCTCTATATTCTGTTTTTACTCTCTAAGACTATATGGTGGAGGTTTACTTTCAACACTTCCCATATGATAATCCTGGTTTTACTTTTTGTTTTTGTTGTAATTTCTAGCATAATTTTCTGGCATTTGATAAGCATTGAATAGAGGATGGATGATGGATGGATGGATGGATGGATGGATGGATGGATGGATGGATGGATGGTTGGATGGGTGGGTGAATAGATGGACAGATGAATAGATGGACGGATGGATGGATAGATGGATGAATGGCTGACTCTATAAGCTAAGTTATGAACACATGCATAGTAACCCTTAATTCCAAAAAACCCTACCAGCTTTCCATTTAAAATGAGGTCACAGAAATTCTATGTTAGCCACATTTTGCTGACTCTTCTTCCCATTTGCAGAACCACAGTTTCCTGAAAAGGACCTCCAAGTATTACTAGGAGCCTTAAGGAAATTCCTTGGGTGAACTCCCAGACCATCCCACTCACAGACTCTGTGACAGTGGCCATTTTTCCTTTACTCCACCCTTCTATGTTGAGTACTCCCCATCCATCAGGTGCTGCTGCTTCTTCCAGGCCCTCAAAGTGCTTCCATGGGTACCGCAAATGTGCAGAGGCCCCACAGCACCAAGCCCTAGGGTGTTTGTGTGGGAGCAAGAGACAGAGGTGTCCCACCATATTAGCTAAGATCATGTATGGCAGTTAGTGGAACAAATCCTCTGCATATTTGTCTCCATTTTCTCTTTCCCCAGTGCCAGGGCAGCTTTTCATTGGATACCGGGCCTGAGGGCACAATCCCGAGCGGATCCCTTGATGACTAAAGATCTCTTCCAGGCCTCTTGTGCTAGTTGACTCTCCTTAGTGTGAATCCTTTCCCCAGGTCTTCCCACCTTTCTATATTTAGGAAAACTCCACCAGCCACTCTCTAACCCCAGTGTTATAGTAATGTCCAAGCTGGGTCCTCTGCTATCTCCATTTATATTTGGATTAATAATTTATGCATGATTTACATATCCACCATTGAACATGAAATTAGGAATATAATAATGTTGTTTCTGGCTGATATTTTTCTCAGTTTCTAACCTTCAAACTTGCAATTCGCTGCATCTACAATATACTCAGAATATGATCATAACAAAAATGAATTTTGAGGTTAAAATCAATTTTTAGAATTTGACTATAACCCATATTATGGGATCTGGCAAACCCACATAATTTACTTCCTTCACTTAATAATCTGATACCAGTAATGAAAGATATAAAAAATGTTTTGGCCAAAAGAATGAGTCCCTAATGATGAAGTTTCAGGACTTGAGGCAGATAGAGGGGGGTGAGTATTGCGGAGAGAACTTTCTCTAACATTTCTCAAGTATCATTATGTATTTAAACTCTTACTATAAAGTAAATCTTAGCATGAATGAAGATTCCTGACTTAAATGTTGATCTTTTCAAGTGAAATGGCAATGTGCTCTTTTGAGTGGTGATCTTTAAGTGCCAAGAATTAAAGAACATGACAAAAAAGTTTCAGATTTCAGAAAGATTAGTCTCCCATAAAGTATGTATAGGTGGGTGAGCATACATACAAATATAATTGCAAATGCTGTTTTTAAAATGGCAATCAAATTCCTTTAATATTGGTATATAAAAGCTATATAGCTCAATATTAAAAGAAAAATAGTTTCAATTTATGGCAATAGTTTAATCCAGTGCCTATAAGACAAATGTACATCTTAAGACAATCAAATTTTTTAAAAAGAAATCTCAGATATCAGTAGGCATCGTATGAACACTATTGGACAGACAGGAATTGAGATGAAATTATCATTGCCTATAGTAAGCACATCTAGCCCTATGCTTTAGATGGAAGCCCTGGGAACAGTAATGGAGCACTCTTCTAGAAACACTGTATCATCAACACTCTTGTTGGAAAAGAGACAAACTCAGACTTCCACAACTCTAAATTGAAAAGTAACTGCAAATAGAATATCCGTAAGTATTGAAAAGCTTTATGCATATCTTGGCCAAATGATTTTATTTCCCTTTTTATGTATGAAAACATTACTTTCTATAATAAAAATTATGTTTATATAAATCTAAAAGCACTATTTTAATATATTTAAGTTAAAATCTAAGTGATAGTAAAGCATTACATCATCACTTAATTGACATGTTTTGTCCTTTCCTACTGTTACATAAAATAGTGGTGTGTCTTATAATTGGTGGTGTTTTGGATTTTGTGAAATGCTATACAAAGTGTTTTATATAAATTATTTCATGCAATTCCAGTCTTGAAGCAACTCAGTGCTACTTAAGGTAAATGAGTCAATAGTCATGAATCCTTTGTTTGCAAAACCAAACTAATGGTCCTGAACCCGTGACAGAACTCCAATTAATATTAGCTTGAATAAAGGAAATATAAAAGTTCACATAACTCCAGAACAAAATTAGTCCTGGGCTTCCAGCAAGGTTTAGTTCAGCAGTTTACATAATGTAACTGGGAGCTCTGGCTTCCTTTCTTCATTCTAACATATCATCTGCCGAGTGAGCTTCATCCTCAGGCTGTTTCTCCTTCTTGTGGTGAAATAGCTGTAGTAATTCCAGACTTTCCATCTTCACCAACACTGACCATGGTCTTATGGGATGAGTGTGTCCCTCTAAAATTCATGTGCTGGAACCCTAACCCCCATTACTTCAGAGTGTAACTATTTGGAGACAGGGGGTTTAAAGAGGTGACTATGTAGCAATGAGGTTGTTAGGGTGGCCCTAATCCAACCTGGCTGGGATATTTATAAGAAGGGGAAATTGGAGCACACACAGAGACACTGAGGATCTGCACACAGGAGGAAAAGGCCACCTGAGAATGCACCAAGAAAGAGCCACCTACGAGCCAGAGCTCTCAGGAGACTCCAAACCCACCCACCCCTTGATCTTGGATTTCTAGCCTCTATAACTAGGAGGGAGAAAATGTTTCTGTTTTTTAAACCACACAGTCTACGGCATTTTGTTATAGCAGCCTTAGCAAACTAATACTCAAGGCAAGAAAGAGGCTCTGCTGGTGGCTTCTTCAAGAGGGGGGAAGTATCTATTTCCAAGGACAGCAAACATCTCCATCATATTACATTGGCTCTGATTAGTTAACAAAGGGATGGAATAGATTCTCTTGCTTTTGCTGATCAAGACTCACCTCTAGGGATGGGTAAAGTCAATGTCACCCAAACTATGGCATAAGGGTGCTCTCCATGTGGTTCCTCAAGGGAACTATCTCCTGGGAATGGCTCCCAAAAATAGGAGACTTGGATGCTGAGCATGGAGCCCTCACAAGACTAGGGAATGCTCCAGGTCCACAGAGCATTTCTCAATCCGAGTTTGCTTGACTCCACTGTCCAGTGTCCCCATGCCTCACACCTCCTCCCCGGTGTGCAGAAGCATCCCCATTTCTTTCCCAGCATAAGGAACATTTCTCCATGAGAGACTGGCCTTAGAAGAAGACAGGCTTGTGAATGGAGAAAGGACAGTGTTCCCTAGAAGCACTCATTTTTTTAAGCCACATAAAATATTACAAGAAAAATGTACCCTCCCCCAGAGATCACAATGAAGTTTCCCCCACACACATCCTTTTTTAAAAGCTCCATACTGTGCAATAGGGCACAGAACATTTTTTTTTAATTGTGGCTGAGGACGTGATGTTCATGAATGATCCTGGGATCCACATGGCTCATCCTTTGTGTTTCTTCCATTCTCTTTTATTTCCACCCATCTGAGGAAGAATAAAGGGATTTTGTGGGTATGTTTGAGAGAGGTAGGTGAATACCTTTGTTTTTTGGTTTGTTTTCTTGGGTTTTTTTAATCTATATAGCTCATAAAATATAGATGTATAAGTGCTATGATGCCATTTATCACAGAAAGACAATTTTCTCATGAACAGAACCTCTCATCCCATCTCTGTTCTGGTCCACTGATCAGGAAGGGTTTTTTTCTGCACTGACCACAAGATGTTACTGATGATCACCTGGACCTCCTGCTAGACCTGAGAAAATTAGGGAATTACGAAAAATGAATGCATCCTTTTCAGCATGTTTGGATGGTGCAAAGGGTGACTGAGAATGAGAATCCAGACTGGAGGGGTGCTGAGCCTCTCGGAATGCCTGGTCCTGCGGGGGTAGGCATGCTGACTTGCTTTTGTGGGAAGTGACATCTCCCCAGACACTGTGCAGGTCCCATCGCACCATAGCTGCTCCTACATTGCAATGTGTGTATAATCAACCTGTTCATCTCTAATGAATGGAAGTTTTCTTACCACAGCTAACAAAACTTTGAAACAAGCCTTTGGTTTGCTTAGTTTTATTTTTAGCAACACCAGTTTGTCTTTGAACATTGCTGTTAGCTGTCCATCAAGAGCTCTCAGTAATGGGCATTTTTCAGTCTCTCTTCAACCTGTAACCTTCCCTCAGATCTTTAGGAGACAAGCTACAAATCATTTTACCATTGTAAGAAGGAAAAAATAGCAGTCATATAGGAACTGTTAACCATGTCCTGCTGGAGATGCCCCGTCTCTATACTTGTGATGGCTCTAACAAGTCCCTTGCTTCTCCTGTTGAAGAGTTATAAACATTTGTTAGGGTGAAACTTTTTGTTGCTGTACAGGATTTGTTTTACTCTTATACAAACAAAACATTGTCAAAATATAAAATGGCATGACACTGTGGTGAGAGATCTAGACTAGAAATCCAGAATTGTGCTTCTAAGCCGCTGGACTAATATTCTTTATAGTAAAATCAGAAAGTCCATTCTGGCTTTTAATCAATTGAGCAAATGTTTATTGAATCTCTGTTTCATGTCTGGCACCATGTGAGGTATCTGGACCGAGAAAATGTGCAATGCTGAGCTCAAAACATGCACAGCCCCAGAGGAGGAGGTAAGTTAACGGACACCTGCAATATAGAGACATGAGTACTGAGAGAATCCTAGATGATGATAATCATCACATATTATTAAAGCTATGTTAATATATAAATAAACATCCTTATTTTAATTATAGATATGCCTAGTGTAGATTTCCAAGTTTCTAGAGACCACTGGTTAAACACAAATATCTACTACCTTAGTGCTATACAAAATCAAACTTTCTAAAGGCAATTAAAATGTTAGAAAATATACTCAGAGTTTATCAAAATAGAACATTTACCAAACATAATTCAATAGCTTAAGGTACAATAGAATAGTTACCTTTTGGAAATTGGAAAATACATCAGATGTTATACTTTTAAACTATACCCACAGAATATAAGTAGAAACATTTCCACAGATTCATATGATTTCTAGATTGAGTCCTCCTACATCTATAGCATAAACGATACCAGTTTTTTCAATTATAGCATTTTAATTGTAATACAGTAGTCCCTTCTCATCTGCCGGGATGTTTCCAGACCCCCAGGAGATGCCATAAATAGTACTAAACTCTATATATACTGTTTATTCCTGTACATACAGACCTATAATAATGATTAATTTAAAAATCAGACACAGAAAGTATGTTAGCCAGCTTTCCATGACTGTAACAAATATCCGAGGTAGTCAACTTATAAAGAGAAAAGGTCCGTTTGGGCTCATGGTTTTGGAGGTTACAGTCCATAGTTGGATGGCGCCTTGCTTTTGGACTTTTGACAAGGCAGCACATCATGGTGGGAGTGTGTGACAAAGGAAGCCGCTCACTTCATAGTCAGGATCCAAAAGAGAGAGAAGATGAGATGGGGTCCTACAATCCCCTTTGAGGGTGCAGTCCCAATGACTGGAAGATCTCCCACCAGGCTCTACCTCCTCATGGTTCCACAACCTCCCAAGAGCACCAAGCTGGGGATCAAATGTCAACACATGGGCCTTTCGGGGACATTTCAGATCCAAATGGTAGCAGAAAGAGATGAACAACAATAGCTAACAATAAAATACAACAATTAGTAATATACTAGCTACGTGATAAACCAGATCATATACAAAAGTGCCTGAAGAAAAACTGTGGCTAAGGGGAGACTACTAAACCTTTTCACTGAAATCTGATGCTTTGCAAAACATTTTCCTAAAGCTTTAGCTATTTAGCTTTAATGCCGAAATCTAACTCTGGCGTGGAATTAAATATGTCGTGCCCCAAATTCTCAATTTTTCATTCAGTAGTAACTGCAGTTACACTGAGGGTAAAGTAGACACACACACAAAAGGGAACTCTAAATGTTAGGCACAGGCCGGGCGTGGTGGCGCACGCTTGTAATCCCAGTACTTTGGGAGGCGGAGACCGGAGGATCCGGGTTCGCGGCCAGCCTCAGCTCTCTCTCTCTCTCTCTCTCTCTCTCTCTCTCTCTCTCCCCCTGTCTCTCTCTCTCTACCTAGTGAGGCCCTCCGCAACTTCGTGAGACCCGGTTTCAAAATAAAGTATAAAAAAATAGGGCTGGGGGTGTAGTGCGGAGGTAGAATGCCCCTGGGTTCATAATTTCTCCAGCTTTATTTTTCTGTATTGAGGGAAGGAGGTCCTATCAGCATTTGAAAGCCTCCACCTCCCACCCCCTCCAAATCCACAAATCTGTGATTAATGTTTTGGCAGAAAAAAAATTTAGTTCAATCTCCCATCCTTCTTGAGCCTAGACTTTTGCTATTATGTAAGTTTTAAACTTTTTCATAGTCTGATCTCTAGCCCAAGTGTCTCATGAATTGGTTGGGTTATGGCCTCTTATCCCAAGTTAAATTTTTTTTCTGAGCTTAAAGTTCTACCAGGCTTCAAAGAAGAAGAGGAATTGCTTTGAAACAGTTTTAAGCATTTTCAGTTATCCAGTTTAGACACTGAAAGTCACTTTGTCATCTAGCTAAATAAATAAATAAATAAATAAACCATATTCTACCCAAATCTTCAAATACAAATTAGCCACATTTCATATATTTATGTTTTACCATATGGATCTTACTTGCTTGTCTGGAAGACACCTTTTCAAAGGGATAGGTTTGAAGACTATGCAGTTGAGGCATTCCAAGCTAGCTTTTTTCTTTTCAGATAACAAAATCTTTTTATCTGCAAACCAGTACAAGCTAAAACAGAACCTCTCAAATATCATTATCTATTCAGTGTCTTTTGCTAAATTAAGATTCTTTGTTTAAAAAAGCAATAATTCTTCTACCTCTGAGCTTTTGGTAATCTAAGCTTACAATGAAGAAAGAGAATTACTCCATTTGATCTATTTTAAATTGCTCAAAAGTTAAGGCTGGGAAGATAATTTCAGTAAATGGACTTGCTCAGGGAAGAAATCTCTGGTCCAACTCCTGTAGGTGGGAACCACCAGTGGCCACTGTTTCCAGGGGATGCTGCTCAGGGCTCAGAGGCTGCGGTGATAAGCCCTGATTTCTCACTCTGATACAACACAGTCTGATGGGTGAGTGCCTGCCATTCCCAGATGTCAGCAATCAGGAGCTCAGGCGCTTGCTACAGGGATAGTTTCAAATACACAAGTAAAACATAGGATTTTCCAAGGCTTGTTTGAGCACTCATTTTCCCTGTTGCTGGTGTGTCTGTGTTTGTTTTTACCACAATTACATTTCCATGGTTGTGGTCAATGTGGAGTGACCACAAATCATCACACTCCTAGGTGTGATGATTTGGACTTTAGGGATTTTTTTTAAATATCTGAGTTTTCTTTATCCCCTCATGGTCTCGTGTGAGTATATGTTACAACTCTCCTAAATGTCTTTTAATCAGCAGAATGACTCTTCATATAGTACTCTTTTTCACTCCATTTGACAGGTGAGGAGCCTGAGGTACATAGACTTAATTAGTCTTCCCATGGCCCCACACATGATGATGATAGGTCTGAAAATCCAAGCAGTCAAACTCCAGAGCCTATCCCCCTAACAACTAGGGGCTACCCTCCACACTATGTGAAAAGACTGGTCTCCCCACCCTGCTTCACCACTCAGGATTTCAACCCTGCTCCTAGTATATCCCAGGATTTCAACCCTGCTCCTAGTATATCCCAGGATTTCAACCCTGCTCCTAGTATATCCCAGGATTTCCAAGGCAGAGAATGGAGGACTCCTCCAGAAAGGGGTGGCCCTAGATATAAGTTCTCTATGAAAAGGCAAATTTCCTGATGAATAACCTGGTGCTGAGCTAACTGTGCCCAAGCACACAAAGCTGCAAGGGATGTGTGCAGGCCTCACCCTTAAATATGGACAGGTAACCAAAGATCACTAGATATTTGAGAAAATACACAAGTAAGAGAAATGTAAGGACCCAGAAAAAAAAAACAGTGAATATCCCAATGAAAGGAAAACTTTAAAGGTATAATCAGTATTCTCAGAGTGTTAATAGGATCTATTTCATCCATAAAACAAAAACACAGAGCTATGCAAAAGGAATTATCATATAAAACAATATAAGAAATAAGAGTCATGCACTGCATAATGACATTGGGTCAATGGTGGTCTACATATACAGTAGTACCACAAGATTACAATGGAGCTGAAAAACTATCACCTGGTGACACGGTAGCCATCAGAATGTCATAGCGCAATACATGACTCGTATGTTTGTGGCAATGCTGGTGTATGCAAACCTGCTGTACTGCCAATCATATAAAAGCATAGTGCATACAGTCATGTCCAGTACCTAATACTCAATAATGGTAATGAACCACTACGTTACTGACTTAGTGCATACCATACTGTTACTTTGTATTGTTATTTTAGAGTATATTCTTTCTACTTATAAAAAATTAACTCTCTGTAAAACAGGGTGCAGTGTTACACTGGCAGCAGCCTCATGAAGCTCATTCACCACATCTCTTGACTGTATCGAGAGGCCACGTCCATCGAAGTTTGTGCAAGAGCACTCTATGATGTTCACAAATGACAAAATCACCTAACAATGTATTTCTCAGGATGTCTCCCTGTCACTAAGCAATATGTGACTGTATCTACAACCTGGTAGGAGAGAAAGCAAAGACTGTTAAAGCAGAAAATCAAAAGACAAGAAAATATAAATGACTAATGTCACTACTAGTGAAGGAAAGGCAAATTAAAATCTCTGCAACACAACTTTGCAATCAGTAAATTGTAGCAAATTTAAGCATCTGACAATATTAAGTGTTGACACAGATGTGGCATGACAGACGTTCTGGTAATGGGAGGATAAATTTCTAAGCCATCTTCTGAAATCAGTACTTTGTGTTAGAGTGGAAGCAGCGCTGCAGGCTCTTTCCCTCAATTCAGATCAGATTTTCTGAAAAGAGGAATTAAAACTAACAGGCAACTAGGTTGCAGCCTAACAAAATTTTTTTACAAAGTCAGTAGGAAATAAAAAAGAGAAGAGAAAAAAAGCAGCATGCCTGGAAGATACGCTGGAGAGCTATAAAGTGGAACTCTGCCCCCCGTCAGACCCCGGCCCCTTAAATACACTTTTCACATTAGTATGCTGTTCTCAGCGTTACAAAGGCTAACTTATTTCTTAGGCATAACTTATTCCTTAGGCAGGTGGTGCCTTCTAATCTACTAAGTGCACTTACTAAGTACAGAAGTCACTAATCTACCTTGTTTTTACCCCTATTATATTGGGCTGTATTGGTTGTCTATCAACTATGGGCACTTTGATGTAACACATGGAGTTTGCCTTTCTCTACGAAGGCCGGGTCACAAAGAATAGGAGGGAAACAGAGGCACTGATTACATCCAGCGTGGCTGTGTATAATCTCTAAGAGCAAGGCATAAGGGCCTTGCTATCTTTATGGTTTTAAAATGCCTAGGCAGAGTTACTGTGATCTTAGGGCTAAGGCCTTAACTGCCTTTATGGTGCTCTTAAGTCTCTGCATTCTTCTAAGGCTAGAGGCTTCAATTGTATTTACATTCTTACTATAGGTTAATCATTTAGAACAAAGGGGCAGAAGAAGAAGGGAGGGGGAGCTCTTGGAAGGTAATGGACACAGCTACCGCCTCTCCCTGCCTGAATGACTGCCTTTTACATTTTACTAGAAATTAATATCAGTGCAATTTTCCAATACCAGCACACCTTGCCAAGTTGGAGGTGAGCATAGCCTATAACTCACAATATTACTCTACGTGCAAACCCCAAGAAAACTCTTGAGCATGCATGCAAGTCTTTTACAAGAATGTCCATTGTCACATTATTTGAAATAGCAAAAAAGTAGTAGGAGGAAGAGGAGAAAGAGAAGGAGGAGGAGGAGGAGGAGAAGGGATAAATGGAAATAGTCTAAATGTCTACCAAGAAGAGAATGGATCAGTATAATGTAATATATTCATATGATGGAAATTATGGTAACAAATAAGTGAGAATTGCATATATCATGATGAATAAGCCTCAAAAACACAATTTTAAGAAAAATACCAAGTTATCTAGCAACTCTTATGAGCTAATGCCAACTATATAAAATTTTTAAGCATGCAAGACAGTATGTAGAAGAAAAATGTAATAAAACCACAAAAACATGCATGGTAGTGAAACAAAATAGAAAAAAAGATACTGTAATTGGGAAATTATTCACAAAGGGTTTCAACTCTGTAGTGGTTTTGTTCTTAATTGGGTGATGTGTGTATTATGATTTTTTTTCTATACCACTTTGTGTGTCTTCAAGGTTTTTTTTTTAAGAAGCAGTTACAAAATAGAAACTCTCCTGGAAATTTAAAAATATAGCAAACAAAATATAAAATTAAATAGAAAAATTAGAATGTAAGGTCAAGATAATCTCTCATAAAGAAGAGAATGATAAAAATAATGAAAATTAAAATATTTAAAAGATAAAATAAGCCGGGCATGGTGGCGCATGCTTGTAATCCCAGTACTTGGGAGGCTGAGACCAAAGGATCCGGGTTCGCGGTCAGCCTCAGCTACTTAGTGAGGCCCTCCGCAATTTAGTGAGACCCTGTTTCAAAATAAAGAATAGAAAAATAGGGCTGGGGGTGTAGTTCAGAGGTAAAATGCCCCTGGGTTCAATTCCCAGTACTGCAAAAAAATAAATAAAAATAAAATAAAAGATAAAATAAAATAAAATAGAACTGGGGGTATAGTTCAGAGATAGAATGCCCCTGGGTTCAATCCCCAGTAGCACACACACATACACACATATACTACATATACATATACATATACATATACATATACATATACATACATAGTGTATGTGTATATATGTATGTATGTATATGTATGTATGTATGTATGTGTGTATATGTAAATATGCATATGTATCCACACACACAAAGTTTTTATCCAACTAACAGGAATCCTAGAAAGGAATTTAAAGAGAGAAATTGGGATGAACAACTTATCAAAAAACAAAACATACAAAAAACCTTAGAAGACTGATCTTCAGACTAAACAGATTCACAAGGGTCCAGCAAAAAAATGAACAGGAAAAAAAAAGCCACACCAAACACTCTATGGTAAAATTTAAGTACACCAAAGATAAAGAAAAAATACTAACATGTCCAGAAAGTAAGGACATGTAATATAGGCAATAACAAGATTCAGAATAAAATTGTACCTCCCAGCAACATCGCTCGCTGAAAGTTAGTTGAGTTAGGTTTTCAAATGATTTTCAACCAAAATCTATGCCCCAGGCCTTAGTCCATTTGTGCTGCTGCAACAAAATATTGGCAACTGGGAAATTTATAAAGAACAGAGATTTATTTCTCACAGTCCTGGAGGCTGGGAAGCCCAAGGTCAAGGCACCAGCATTTGGTGCCTAGCGAAAACTTCATCCTTGAGAGAAAAGCAACAGTGTGTCTCCCCTCGAAGAAAAGAGAAAGAGTAAGCTGACTAACTGAATGCTGCATGGTGCCTCTTTTATAGGGCCTAATCCCAATTGTGAGGGAGGAAGGGACCTCCGTCACTTAATCAATTTGCAAAGGCATCACCTCTGGCTACTAACACATTGGTGGCACCTGAATTTTAGAGGGGACACATTCCAAGTACACTTGAGCTCGGCCTTCCCATGACTTTCAGCAGAAATTCTACACCCTAACAATTAATCAAATGTCAAAGTGGCACTGCTAGGATTCAAAAACTTAAGATGGATGAAAAACATCTCAACGAAACAGTAATTGGGTTAAGAAGGCATAGCGTGTAGCCAAACATTGTACTATAACTTTAGTGACAAGATGAAGGAAGGCGAATTAGGTTTGCGTGGCTTAAATGGAACTGAATTTACCCAACAAAACAAGAATCCGATGAATAATATCTAAAATTGAAAAAAAATAAGTACTTTTTTATGGTCTGGATTTTGAATGTCCCCCTAGACCTCATGGAGATGAAGCAGCCATGTTGGGGGAAGGGCTTGGTTGCTAGGGAAGGGCCCCTGGGGGTGTGGCTTTTGGAGATTATATATGGTCCCTCTTCCCCTTGCTCAATCTCTTGCTTCCTGCCTCCATGATATGAGAGCAGAGTCCTTGCACACTCTTGCCTCTCAGTGCCATGCCCCGATCTCCACAGACTTTACTCAGCCTAACATGGACTGAACCCCTGAAATCTTTAGAACTGTGAGCAAATAAATCTCCCTTCCTCTAAGTCATAGTGGTCAGGTGTTTTGGATTACAGCAGTGAGGATGCTGACTGAAACACACTTAATTTGTAAATTTGTAGGAAAATAAGTAATAATTAGCTGAAAGGATTGCAAGTGGTTTTCCATGAGAGCAGAGCTGGAGAACTGGGAAGAAGTAGGGCAAGAAACTGCTAATTTTTTTCATAGGAATCCTTAACTAGCTCTCCTTGATAATTTTATGTGCAGTGATCACTTGTATACACATTAAGTTAAACTAGATTAAATTAAGATTACAACAAAAATTCATATATTTGCATATAATTTAAAGGGATTTATGAATAGCCTAAAACATGTAGGCCCACGTGCTTCAGGTAAAGGAAAACATGTAGGCCCATGTGCTTCAGGTAAAGGAGAAAGTAAAGGAAGTTTCAAAGGAAGTCTAAGGAGGGCCATCCGGGACTCAGGTGGAAGGTTTCCTTTGACAGACAATGGGCACAACTTCAGTGGAGACAAATGGAAAGGTAGAAGGGTGGATGTGAACACAGGTTAGAAGGCAGAAGCCCAAGGAATCCCCGTTTGAAGGCAATGCGGGGGAGTGGAAGTGAGGGATAAGGGGTTGAGGTCTTGAGAGTCCAAAAGGAAACCTCAAGATGAGAACTCTCCTCCCTCTTCTGAAACTAGGTTTTCTTTCTGAAACACCGTTTGTCCTCTGTTACAGTCAGTGGACACAACACAGATAAGGTGATGAGGAAGAAGTAGGATGGCACAGGGATTGGGCCTTTAGCACCCCCATAGTCTCTCTCCAAAGTCACCCTACATAAACATGCAAATAACCACCCACAAGTACACCTTCAGAAAACTGCCTCATCTACACCCGCAAGTCCTCTGGCCCTTCCTTTCTTTTTTTTTTTTTTAATGTTTTTATTGGTGCATTGTAGTCTCACTTCACAATGAGTATCAGTTTGGTGTTAACATACATGCACACAGCTCTTGGTGTCCCTCCCCCCCGCCTCCCTCCCGCCTCCATTATGGAACCAACCTGGCCCTTCCTTTCAAAGACTTTTGCTCTATCAGAAAGGTGGGGGATTCCATTGATTAATAGAATCAGATGGGCTATATGTGATCAGAAAAGAAATCTGATTTCTCAAGCATTGAGAATGACATGAATTCCAGCTCCTGCCCAGTGGCCACTGTCTCCCAGGTCCTGCTATACTTTCAGCCAGCATCCTGCAGCCAGAGAAACGGATTTCACCTATGTGCAGAAGCCACCTAGAGCTCTGCTACTGGGCCACTTTAGGCCCAGGAAGGGTCTCAGAACACAGCCCAAGCATGCCAAAGATCTCCTTCTCTAACGAATGACGGGTTGCAATCAGTCAGGGAGTCCCTGTGTAGATCAAACCATCTAAGAGAGCTGCCTGGAGACATGTGTCCCCTTGGGGGAACCCCTGAACCCTCCCTTGATTGAAAACTCTTCTCCCTCCCAGAGGAGAGGAAGTACAGTTGAGTGTGTTACAAATCTTCTCATCACTTATTGAACTGGATAAGAAAATAGCTTCGTCATTGACCTTTGCTGAAATTCTCAGTTGAAATATTAGATGAATCGAAGATCAATTGAATGGGTTAGAAAAAAATGTGCAAATGCAGGACTCTCCCATCCAGGTCATGTCATGCAGACCCTAACTTCTTTTTATTGTCTTTGTAACCCCCTCTGTGCCATGCACAGTGCCCAGCAAGGAGTGCCCAAGAAGCTCTGTCTCAGTGATGATAACCAGTCAGGTAGACAACTTTCCTTCTTCAGTGGATAAAATGCCAAAAGACTCTGAGAGTTGGACTCACTGGCAAAGCTGGTTGCTGACAAGTGGAGGAGGAGGTGTCCCTTTTAAAATCACAGTCATGGTTGATGGAGATACTTAAGCAAAATAAAAACACTCCTTAAAAACATTTGAACATTAGCAAGACAAAACAATCTGCCTACTGACTTCGGGTTCCAAAGGCAGCCAGCCATCCCGTGACTGTTCTTGTATTATTTCACAACTCTCTGTCTTCTGCTCTTGTTGTCGGGCCTTTTTAAAGAAATGATGAATTTTAATCAGCAAAATAAAAGATGAATGATTTTAATTTGGGATCTTACAAAATCACTTGGAACATAAAAAGATTAAGAGGAATTTCCAAAGCAGTGAAGGAAAGAATATAAGAACAGGTGACTATAAAATGTTCCCAACACATCCAATCTGTAGTTATTTAATAAGCGCCTACCATGTTCCAGGCGCTGTGTTAGGCACCTGGTGCTGAATTCATTTCCAGGCAGCATGGTGCACACTGAGTCCATGCTAGCAATCAGGCCAAAAGACCACAATACAGAGATTGAATACACATGTATGCTTCTGCTTCTTTGCAGTTGTTTTATGAACTTCACCCATTCAAGTTAGCTTGGTGCTATAACTCAGAGACAGCAAGACTCATGGACTTTGATGAGCTTTTCTGGGAATGAAAAATTTTGTATTTTAATCTCAATTTCTCCTGTAATAAATTCCAAATTGTGACATTTGACTCTTTTTAATCAAACCGACTTTATTTTCAGTGATGGAGATTGAACCCAGGGCCTCGCACATGCTAGGCAAGCATTCTACCCCTGAGCCACATCCCCAGCCCCTAAACTGGCTTTAGATGTGCTCTCTAGGCAACATCCAAAGACCCTCTACTTTCTTTTTTTGTTGTTGGTGGTTTTTTTGTGGTACCAGGGATTGAACCCAGGGGTGTTCTACCTCCGAGCTACACCCCTGGCCCTATTTTTTATACTTTATTTTGAAACTGGGTCTCACAAAGTTGCAGAGGGCCTCACTAAGTAGCTGAGGCTGGCCGCGAACCCGGATCCTCTGGTTTCCGCCTCCCAAGTACTGGGATTACAAGCGTGCACCACCACGCCCAGCCAAAGACCCTCTACTTTCTAATTAGTGTACACCCTGCCTCACTTTCAGTGTTGTTACTTGATTATAAGCCCAAGTCCAGAAACGCGGTACAGAAAATGAAAGCTGCCCTGGGGCCCCCCAGTGCTACTTGGGTCTCATTGCTGAGTCCCTTCTCCTCTTCAGTCCCTGATGAAATCATTGCTTCCTCTCTTTTCCAAGAGATTTGCCCTTTACTAAGGAGAGGCCAGGAGCTGGTCTGGTGGCAGCCTCTTATTTCAAGGTTTTTTGTTGGTGGTGGCGGTGCATTATAATTATGCATAATTGTGGGATTTGTTGTTACATAGTTGTACATGCACATAACATAATTTGTTCAATTTCATTCCCTAGTACCTCCCTTTCCCTCCTCTCCTCCCTCCTCCAGAAGGCCCTTCCTGTACTCTACTGGTCTCTCTTCTATTTTCATGAGAAACACATACACCCTTTTTTTCCTTTTTTCCTCTCTGGCTTCCACATATGAAAGAAAATTTATGACCCTTCACTTTCTGAATCTGGCTTATTTTGCTTAACATAATGCTCTCAACTTCCATCCGTTTTCCTGCAAATGACATAACTTTGTTCTTATGGCTGTATATAAACCACATTTTCTTTATTCATGTACTGATGGACACAGAGGCTGGTTCCCTAACTTGGCTATTGTAAATTGCACTGCCATAAGTATGGGTGTGCATGCACCCCTCTAGTATGCTGACTTTAGTACTTCTGGATAAATACTGAGGAGTGGTATAGCTGGATCATATGGTGGCTCCATTCCTAGTCTTTTGAGGAATCTCTATACTGATTTCCATAGTGATTGTACTAATTTACAACCCCACCAACAGTGTATAAGCATTCCTTTTGCCCTACATCCTCGCCTGAATTTATTATTTGTATTCTTAATTTCTGTCAACAGCCTCTGGTGCTCCGGGGGACACTCAGGAGAAGAGCCGAGGTTTGGAGTTACACTGGCTCTTTGTCTTACTAACTGTGTAACTCTGAGCGAATCAGTTGACCTCTCTGATGCTCAGTGTTCATCTCCATACAATGTAGATAACAATGCCCATCTCATAAGACTGCTGAGGACACCCAGCAGACTAATGCATGTAAAGCTCCTGCCTCGGTGCTCAGCTCTTAGTGTGTGCTCAAGGAGCTTTATTCCCCACTTCCTCTTTTCCTGATGCCAGCAGCTTCTCTGGGGATCAGGAGTCCTCTCAGCCATGAGTCAGGTTCACCAGGCTTCACCTCCGTGACCTCCTCTCAGCCCCTCTCCTGTTCTGGTACTAGGGATCGAACCCAGCGTATCTACATCCAAACTACATCCTCAGCCCTTTTTATTTTTTATTTTGAAACAGGGTCTCGCTAAATTGCTGAGGGTCTTACTAAGCTGCTGAGGCTGGTATTAAACCTTCAGTCCTCCCGTCTCAGCCTCCCAAGTACTGGAATTACAGGCGTATACCACAATGCCTGGATATTTTTTAATTTTTTATTGTCAATTTTCCTGGCCAGAATTTCCAATACAAAGTTGGACAGAAATAGCTGTAGTGGACATCCGTGTGCTGTTCCTGACTCTACGGAAGAGCATTCATTTTTTTCACCATTAGCTATGACATATGTTGTGACTTTTTCATAGTTGTTTTTATTAGGTTGCAGGGGTTCCCCTCTAGTCATAGCTTATTCATTGTTTTCATTGTGAAGAGCTATTGGATTTCTTCAAATGTTTTTTTCTGTATCTATTGAAATTAGAGTGTGTTTTTTGCCCTTTACTCTATTGATACAGCGCATTACATTCATTGATCATCAGGTGTTAAAAGAACTTTCTACTCCTGGGAAAATCTCACTTGGTCATGATTGTACCATAATAATAATTCTTTTTACTTGATTCCCAGCATTCGAGTGAGGATTTTGTGTCTATAATCATATAAAAAAATTGGTCTGTAGATTTCTTCTGATGTTTTTTTGTCTCAAGTGACAGAAACATGAGATGGAAAGTGTTCCCTTCTCTCTGTTTTTTTAGAGGGATTTTGGAAGGATTGGAGTTAATCTTTAAATGGCTGAATACACCAGTGAAGCTATCTAGGCCTGGACTGTTCTTTGTGGAAAGTTTTTTGATTGCTGACTTGACTTCTAAACTTGTATTACTTCCTAAGGCTACTGCATGTACCACAAATGTGGTGGCTTAAAACTACAGAAATTTATTGGCTTAGAGTTCTAGAGGCTAAAAGACTGAAATCAAAATACTGGCACAGCCATGCTCCCTCTGAAATCAATAGAGAAGAATCTTTTCTTGTCTTTTCTAGTTCGGGTGTTTACCAGCAATCCTTGGCACACCTTGGCTTGTATTAAGATGCACAGCAACTGGGCGTAGTGGTGCCTCTCAGTACTTGAGAGGCTGAGACAGGAGGATCACAGTTTCGAGGCCAGCCATAGCAACCAAGCAAGAACCTCAGCAACTTGGTGAAAGCCTGTTTCAGAATAAAACATAGAAAGGGTGGGGGTGTAGCTCAGAGGTAGACTGCCTCTGGGTTCAATGCCCAGTACCAAAAAAACAAAAAAGATGTATAGCAGACATCTCTGCCTCTGTTGTCACATGGACATCCTCCCCTCCTGTGTCGTCACACTGTCCCTTACCTGTGCTTGTCCCTCCTAGCCTCTACTCATAAGGACAGCAGTCTTATTGGATTGGGGGCCCACCCTATTCCAGTATAATCTATCTCAACTAATTAATTATATTTGTAGTGACTCTATTTCCAAATAAGGTTCCATTCTGAGTCATAGGGAATTAGGACTTCATATCTTTTTGAGGGACACGATTCAACCCATAACATTTATTTTGGGTTTGCACAGATTTTCTGTTTCTTCTTGAGTTAATATTATTAGTTTACATCATTTTAAGAATTTTTCTTTTTTATCTAATTTACCTAATTTGTTGATATGCAGTCACTCATAGTATTCCTTTATAACTTTTATTTCTATAAAGTCAGTAGTAATGTTTCCTCTTTACACTTGAATTTATTAATTTGAGTGTCCTTTCACTAAAAAGGTTGGTCAATTTCGCTGATCTTTTCAAAGAAGGAATTTTTGGTTTTGTTCCTTCTCTTTGTTAATTTTTTATAATTTTGTGATTTTTCACTCTAACCTTTATTATTTCCTTCACCTTGCTTACTTTTTTTTTTTTTTTGCAGTACTGGAGAATGAACCCAGGGGCATTCTACCTCCGAGCTACACCCCAAGTCTTATTTTTTTTTATTCTTTATTTTGAAACAGGGTCTCACTAAGTTGCAGAGGTCCTCACTAAGTAGCTGAGGCTGGCCTCAAACCCGGATCCTCCAGTCTCAGCCTCCCAAGTACTGGGATTACAAGCGTGCGCCACCACGCCCGGCTCCACCCTGCTTACTTTAAATTGGTTTGCCTTCTTTCTCAAGTGATTTAAAGTGGAATACTAGGTCATATTTTATTTTATATTATTAATATATTAGTAACAATCCTTTTTATTAAATCATAAAATACGTCTTTGCATCTCTGTTATGAGCTGAATCGTGTCCCTCTCCCCAAATTCACATGCTGAAGTCCTAATCCTC
This sequence comes from Glis glis, assembly GCA_004027185.1. Classification (NCBI taxonomy): domain Eukaryota; kingdom Metazoa; phylum Chordata; class Mammalia; order Rodentia; family Gliridae; genus Glis; species Glis glis. Next base: position 25,958 of record PVJS01010623.1, on the reverse strand, counting down.
AATACCTCAGTATGTTACTCTATTTGGCAATAAGGTCTTTTTTTTTATTTTTTTTTATTTTTATTAGTGCATTGCAAACATACATCTTGAAGGATTTCAGAGTGGTAGACATATGCATGCACTCATTGGTCAATTAGCCCTCCCCAATTCCCACCCCCCACCTCCCCCCTCCCTCCTTCCCGTTTTCAGCATAGTAGTTGATATCTTTGTGTAAGTCCATCCTGGGCTCCAGTTTGTTTCCCTCTCCTTCCCTCCCGTCTCCCCCAGTTAGTTCACCTTCACTCATCTGAGGTTTTCTCTCTTTGTCTGTGGTTCCTCCTGTGCAGGGTCGTGGCTTCATCCCCTAAAGAGAATTTAACTTAAAATGAAGTGATCAGTATGGGTGTGTCCTAATTTAATATGACTGAAGACCTTTCAAGAAGAGATTAAGACACAGAGAAGATACAGGGAGAATATGGTAGTCAACAGACTTCAGAAGAATCCAAACATCTCAATGCCTTGATCTTGGCCTTCCAGCCTCCAGAACTAAGAGAAAACAGCTATCTGTTGTTTAAGCCCCCAGCCTTTTAAGCCACTTTGTTGTGGAGCTTTTACAAACCCATACAATCCCCGACAGTGTCTATGCAGCATTGCTATAAATCCCCCAAAGAACACAAAGGCAAGGGAGAGTTCGGCTTTCACAGGAACACAAAAGCCCTGCTCCAGCTTGTCCCTCAGATGCAAGGGTCCCAACACACCCTAAGCCCTTCCTAAGCCCTTCCTCGCCCTGCCTGCACGTAAGGCTGCTGCAGCTGCTCACATTTCTTTCCTCCATCCTCCTGGAGTTGCCTCCTCCTCCTGTTCCTCCTTTTATCATGGACAGTTTAGCTGTTGAACCCCTTCCCACAAAGGCCGGTCTTGTGGTACCCTCCGATGTCCTCTACTGGACACCCTGGAGGCCATATAGAGCAACCCCCACATTTCCTACTTCCCTCCTGGTCGTGAGTTTCCGCACTGCCTGCAGACAGCAGCAGCCCTGAGTTCCAAGGCCAGAACTCCCCTGGTTCAAATGCTAGCTCCACATTTTAACATGTGGCCCTGGCGAGTTAGTTGAATAACCTCTCTGAGCAACATGCTCCGCAACAGCAAGGTTGATGATTCTATCTGCCTCCTTCGTTCAGTTATCGAGAGATTCAAGTGAAGTTAAATGTCATACGCCATTTAAGCTTTAGACTCACCAGAAGTTGACTGTTATAATAATTATTACTTCTTCTACTTAGACTATGTTCTCCTTCTTCTCCTATTCCACGGGTCCTCATAATCTAAATACATTTCCTGTGTTTCCCTATGCCATAATCATCTAAAAAATAAAGGCTTGCCTATTCTCCCCCAATTATTTCATAAACCCCTTGGGGGTGCTCATGAACAGGCATACTTAGTTGGCATATGGCACGTGCCATTTTTCCTTCTGCCCCGTGCAGGCCCTTTTGACTTATCTGTCCCTCTCTTCTCCAAGCTGATCATCAAGGGCATGCATGCCAGGGGTGCCGTCTTCCTCCATCCCCAAAGCTGCCAGACCTGTCATCCAGGCTCACACTGTCACCTGTCAGGGCCCTGGGTGCTGCTGTCAGGATCAGGGGTGTGGCTGGTGCCCTTGAACCCCTGTGCTGCTGCTCACACTGTGGCCCCCACCAGCAAAGCCTCCTCATTGCCCGGGGCTATTCCAGCCACGGGATTTTGCAAGGGGACACTTTGTGGTCTAGCTGTTTGACCACAGAGCCTGTCTTTATCTAAGGGAATGAAAACATCTAAGTTTGAGTAAATGTCATGTTTCTGAAGCATATTTGAATAATTGTGGGAAGTCATTAAACATGTGATAAGCTATAAATTATACCAATTGTTAATCATTTCAGATATAACTGAATTGAAAGGGTAAAAGAACATTTTTTTCCTCTTTTCCCATCTTAGAATGACTTTTTTTTTTCGTCTAACCCACTAAAAACTCAGTATGACTTTTAACATTTTGAAATATCGGTGGATATTTTCCTGGCACCCTGCCACAATTCAGGGTAGCTTGTAGTTTGAATTACATAAAAGTGCCTTTGACAATTTCCAAACTTAAAAACAGAACTAAGACCCTTTATTCTTTCATAAATCTTTTTTCAAGTTTGGAAAATCTTTGACCTGAACATTTGAATTAAGAAAATAGAAAAAGAACAGGAAAGTAATTTTTGTAAAAGTAGGAGAGAGGACATAAACACAGCAGCCGAAATCAGTTAAAAAGAAAATAAATGGAAAAGATAGTTTTAATCTAAGTTTTTGAAAAGATAAAAGATGGTCAAACCTCCAGTAACAGTGAACAGGGGGGAAGACAGAAATGTTTGGAATGATAAAATGGGTCAAAATTCAAACACAAGATAATTTTGAAATAATGGGATTACTATTAAAAATTATATAGCCAATGCTTTCCAAACCTTAAAGCAAATGAAAATCATTTAAAAACTAAGCAATTAAACTGACCCAAAAAGGAATAGAAAGCTCAAAGAAAACAAAAACAATTAAAGAAATTGGATGGGTAGTCAGAAGCCAGTCCTCAAATAGTAGGTCTAGATGGCCTTGGAGAAAACTTTTAACAAGGAAAAGAACATTTCAGTACCATGCAAACTATACCAGTAAATAGAAAAAGAGTAAGACATCCAAAATACATGTTATGTGGCTAGGGTATAAATAAAGAGACAGAGAGAGACAGAGAGGGAGGGAGGGAGGGAAGAAGGAGGAGGAGAAAGAGGAGGATGAGGAGGAGAAGGAGAGAGATGTGGAAGAGGGGAGGGAGGGGAAGGAAGGAAGGAAGGAAGGAAGGAAGGAAGGAAGGAAGGAAGGAAGGAAAGAATGGAGTGAGGGAGGGAGGGAGGGAGGGAGGAAGAAAGGGAGGAAGGAAGGGAGGAAGGAGAAGGAAGAGAAAGAGATGGCAGGCAAATGTGAGGAGAGAGATTTATCACTGCAGGATGGCAGGGCACTTTGTCAGGAGGGGTTCAATAAATCAGCAGTTATCTGTCAAGGCTTATAATAGACAAGATGAGAAAAGAGAAATTTTTCCTCTTATTTACAATCTGGATTCCTATAAAAAAATTTTTTTGAGAGCTCCAAGTCATTTTCTTTGAGAGCTCCAAGATCACAAATCTTAGCATTTAATAACTTTTGGCTACTGAAATTGTTCTTTAGATGTGACTGTGTTGGAGCACAAGGGGGATTTGTTCGGGTTATATAATGGAGCATTGTGATACAAGTAGTCAGAGTCCCTCTCCCTTGTCCCTTTGTGAAATACTCTTCACTTTGCCAAAGCAATGATGTCAAGACCCCAGACCCACTGTGAAAATAATCTCATCATAAGATTTCGTGTGTGTGTGTGGTACTAGGGATTGAACACAGGGGCATTCTACCTCTGAGCTACACCCCCAATCCTATTTTATTTTTTATTTTGAAACAGGGTCTCACTAAGTTGTGGAGGGCCTTGCATTGCTGAGGCTGACCTTGAACCTATGATCCTCCTGTCTCAGCCTCCCAAGTATTGGTATTGCAAGCATGCATCACCATGTCCAGCTTCATCATAAGTTTTTAATCATAAAATATATCTAAAGTAATATACGTGTAGATATATACACACATAAGGTATATGCACTACCAAATTTTGTAGGGAGGGGCGTTCTGGAGATTGAACCTGGGGGCACTCTACCTCTGAGCTATACTTTCAACCCTTTTTATTTTGGAACAGGGTTTCACTAAGTTACAGCACACTAGCCTCAAACCTGCAATTCTCCTGTCTCAGCCTCCCAAGTACTGGGATTACAGGCATGTGCCAACATACCTGACTTGTACTACAGAATTTAAGGAAATAAAATAATGCCAATACCTTCCAGGCAACCTGTTTTTCTTTTAATGTAATATTACTCACCAATGTTTTTCCTATATAGTTTATAATTTTTGTGCATATTCCTCAAGCTTTTTCTCTGCCAGCAGCCGGGTTTGGCTCAGCACACACTGAGAGCAGTGTAACCCTCCAGGTATCCTCCATGCCCTGCCTTCCCTGCCCACACATGGTGCCATTTAGCCTGCTCCTCAGTTCATCACACCCCACTGGCTTCCTGGCTCAGCATTTGTTCCCAGGGCTGCTCTGGCTGCTGAGTTCTTACCACCCTGGTTAGGTTTATTAGCCCACGCAAATTTCTCTTCCTTTCTTAGAAGCTTATATAATTCCTTGAAAGGCATACTTGTAATGCATCCAGAAATTCATCATTTTTGTGGTGTGACTGCCTTTCAGAATATCTATTCTCCCAAATGTAGACTTATCAAAATAATTATTTTATTTTTTAAAACTCTTAACTTCTGTATACCTAGAACATAGGTATGAGGATATTCCAAATTACAATAAAGTATTATAGACTTCAAACTACCAATCCCCTCTACTGACCAAGAGCTCTTGTCTAACCAAGCATCAGGATATGAGTTGTGGTTACTGTTATTGCTGCTCTTTGGGGTTTGGTGTGGTGTGGTATGGTATGAGGATGTTTTATTTTGTTTCAGGTATTCCAACCCCTCAGGTGCACAACCTCCTGGTGAGAATCCTTACCATCCACACTGCCATCCTTATACATGTCTGAATTCTATGGCTTCTACCTTTAGGATCAAACTGGGATTTTCCCCCTTATTCTCAAGTGGAAAGGCAGCAGTAATTTAGGCCATAATAAATGTTCCTCCTTGGAGCATTTTGGACACAATAAGTGCAAGTCGCATAGTAGGAAATACACAAGCTGTATATATCACACCAATGATTAAGGGAATTTTTTAAAGGTGGTTGGGATGAAGAAACGAATAGCCAACATCACTCCGGTTTCCTCAGGGTTCTTTCTATACATCCAGATACTTTCAATCATGCCTAGCATTCCTAAAATTCCTTGGCAGATGAAAAGAGAAAATCACCAATAGCAGTAAAGATAACATTCCTAAAGTAGTGTAATAAAACCAAATCATCCTTTAAAAAAATGAGAAAAAAAACATACCAAAACATTCCATTAAAAACAACTCTTCAGCACAATTTGGAAATTTGTCCTAAGTCTAAATATTTATTGCATTAATGCTTTCTTGGTTTCTAAGAATAAGATTAAAATCTCAAACTTAAACCTCTTCCTTTCCAGAAGGATGATCGGCAAATGCCGGTGAACTCTGGTGCCCCGCTTGGCTACAGCATGTGCCTCACCTTAGCGTCATTTCATATTAAACCTAGAGAACAGCTCATCTATGGTTATGGTTTAGATATGAAGTGTGTTGATGGCTTGGTCCCCAAGCAGCAATGCTCAGAGGTAGAGTATGTAGGAAGTGATTGGATCATAAAGCCTCTACCCTCATCAATGGATTATTTCATTTTATGGATTAATAATTTGAATGGACTATTGGAAGGTGCTGGAAACTGTAGGAGGAAGGACCTAGTTGGAGGAAATAAGTCACCTGGGGCTGTGCCCTTGAAGGGTATTTCTTATGCCTGGCCCCTTCTTCTCTCTCCCTCTGTCTGCTTCTTGGCAGCCATGAGTTGAGCGGCTTTCCCGGACCACACCCTTTCATCATGGTGTTCTACCTGCCTCCGGACTGAAGCAATGGGGCCAGCCAATGGCAGATGGGAACCTCTGAAAGACTGAGCCAAAATACACCTTTCCTCCTTTAAGTTGCTTTATTCAGGTATTTGTCACAGCAACAAAAAGCTGACTAAGATACCTATGTTACAAGTAATTCCAACCACACTCACACTGGCAAGATCCCAGAATCCTCTGGAAAGAAACATATCAAAAGACAAAAAGATTGCCCTTCATTCTTTTTCAGTTCATTTCATTGCTATTTAGGTATTGGTCTTTAAATTGCTTGTGTAAATAGCCAATTTCATTACCCAGTTTTACATCCTGATAGGAGCTGAATTATAACTTTCTATAAAGCAGAAAACAAAGTATCATTTAAAGTGTAAAGTTCACAAAAACAATAATGAAACTCGCCAATTAGAATATCTTGCTTCTATGTTAAAAACATACTAAGACATTTTCAAACCCAGACATTAAGTAGAATTATGTTTAAGCTATTTGAGTCCTAAATCATGATATTAGAGTATATCTTTTTCATTAACATGAAGGTATGAAATTTAAATTATATGGTTCAGATGACTTTATGCTTTGTCTAGTAACTTCTCAGATATAGCAGCAACAAGTTAACCAAGAGCAAAAGACATGAGAAACTTAAAAAAAGAAGAGGATGGAAACTAGTTTTATAAGTACCAACTGTGTTACATGGGCCAGGTGGTTTATTTGCATTATTGTGAACAAACCCAAGAGATCCTTGAAAATGAGTTATAAAAATCCTCATTTTAGCCAGGCATGGTGGCGTACACCTGTAATCCCAGTACTTGGAAGGCTGAGACAGAAGGATCACAGGTTCAAGACCAGTCTCAGCAACTTAGTGAACCCCTCAGCAACCGAGCGAGACTCTATTTCAAAATACAAAATAAAATAGGGCTAGGGGTATAGCTCAGAGGTAAAATGCCCCCTGGGTTCAATCCCCAGTGCCACAGGGAAAAAATCCTTATTTTAATATAAGAGGAAACTGAATTCAAAGAGCTTAAGAATTGAGCCTAAGGTCAGTGGTGGTCAGCGACTCTCTTTCTACTATTACACTGGCTCTAACATGAAATAAAATCCTGTTAAAGTGTTTCCTTCTACAGTAAATGCTTAATACATTACAGCTGGTATTTGTAAAAACGACTTGACATTTTTAAGGTAAAGAGGTTAAATCTGTTTTCTTTATCTTGGAATTTAAGGTATAAGAAATAAGAAATTTTTTATAAAAAGAAAACTAGAATTTAAAATTGAATGTTTTTCTGGTTAATTTCGCAGAAATTACAGCAATTGGAAAAATAAATTAGTAAGTGAAGCCATCTATGATCAGATATTTTTCATATTTTCCTGTATTTTAGGACTTTGTTCAAGAGTCCAGATGCTCAATTTTTAGAGTGATGGCCTTGGGCAGCTCATTTAACCAATTATCAATAGGTAGAATGACATATTCTACAATAAGCATTTTCTGAGGTGTACAAAATCAAATGAATCAAATATCATAGACATGAGTAGAATAAGGCTATGATTGGCACGCTACAGGATAATGTGTAGGGTTCTAATCTCACCTTGTAATTTTAATTTTATTATTACTCAAGAATTGTCCAAGCTGGGCATGGTGGCGCACTCTTGTAATCCCAGTACTTGGGAGGCTGAGACAGGAGGATCTGGGTTCACGGCCAGCCTCAGCTACTTAGGCCCTCTGCAACTTCATAAGACCCTGTTTCAAAATAAAGAATAAAATATAGGGCTGGGGGTGTAGCTTGGAGGTAGAACGCCCCTGGGTTCAATCCCTAGTACCGCAAAAAAAAAAAAAAAAGAATTTTCCAAGGACTTGGGAGGGAGATACTACGTTAAGATCTCTCTGAGACTTGGGTCTCAAGCTCCGTGAAAGCAACTTCTTGACAGGAGAAGAAAAGCAACAAAAACTTGAACTAAACAACAAAAAATTTGAAATGTGATGGAATCAAAGCCAGAAGACAAAACAGGTAAGTAAAAAGCTCCAAGCGCCTTACCTAAGGAAAAGCTGCAGCGCCATCTTGGCTAGACCGCGCCGGCCGCTACCGGCATCGCGGCTTCCACACGCCGCCGGCAGAGAAGCCAGAGACCTGCTGTGAGTTCAGCTGCAGATCAGCAGAGACGAGAGCAAGCAGCGGCTCCTCCACACTCAACACACCAAATGGCGGCGGCCACAGCGGCTGCAGCGGCACCATCTTGGCAGGACCTTACCGGTGCTACCGGCATTGTGGCTTCCACACAAGACCAATGAAGACGCCAGTGACCTGCTGTGAATCCAGCAGCTGCAGAATAGCAGCAGTGACGGCGAGCAGCGACTTGCTCCACGCGCGACACAGACCCGAACTGCTGCATCGGCGGAAGCGGCAGCGGCGCCATCTTGGTCAGACCGCGCCAACAGCTACCGGCGTTGTGGCTTCTTCAGACCACCGACAAGGAAGCCAGGGAGCTCTTCTAAAACCAGCACTGCAGAGCATCAGCGACAAAAGCGAGCAGCGGTTTGAACCATGCTTGTCAGAGTCCCCAGTGCCCGGAGACCTGACCAGTGGCTGAGCCCGCGCCCCCCCCAGAGATTAAGAGCAGCGCTCAACGAGACTGTAAGTCAACGAGCCGCCCCAGGGGAGACCACCCAGCGCGGCCACAGGGACTCGCAGGGTCTGACACTGTGCAGATTGCCCCAGCAGAGGTGGGAATGGGGTCTCCTGTGGGACATGGTAGATGCGTGTATAAGCAGACAGTCCCTGCCAACATTTGGGTGGAACAGACTTGCAGCCCGCGGGTTGCAGTGCCCTTATAGAGTCCCCGGGGATCGCCACAGGACATACAGCTGTGGTACCTGGGAAAAAAATTGGACCAAACCAGCCCTCTCTGTGGAAAAGGTGGAGTTCCGTGTTTTACAGAATCAGGTCAAAGTGACATCCACCGCTTCTGTAGGCAAAGAGAGACATAAGCCCGGGGCCCCCTGCTGGTGACACCTGCCATAGGTAGACAGAGAGAGATATAGGGACAGCACAAGTGAAGACTGCAGAGACCCACACTTGCAGTGAGAGGGGCAATAGTGGCACTGGTCGCCTGCACAGGTAGTGAGAGGCACCAGGCAAGGGTCCCAATCACTGAAGGAGACCAAGAATTGGCCCTGCAAATGGACATTATACTGAGCAAGTGAGAATAACCATTCAGTAAAGGCTATTCACCTTTAAGGCTCACCTAGTAGCAACTATCTATCTCCAGAATAAGAAACTATAAAGGGAGAGAGATTAGACATAGGAAACCTACAGAGTGAGAGAAAGAGAACGACCAAAAGCGACAAAGATATAAACATAAGAAACCTGAAATCATGAAAAGGAAGAATAGCAAAGAAACAATGAGCCCCCACAATCCCACAACAACAGAACCTGCCAACACAGAAGTGCAAAGATTGCCAGAAGGACAATTCAGTACAGTATAATAGAAATGATACAGGATTTCTGAAAAGAATTCAGAGAGAGCCTGAAAGAATTGAAGGAGCAAATAAACAAAGAATCTGACACCCTGAACAGGAATCAAAAAGAACCTCTGAAGGAAGTGAAGGATGCAATAACTGAAATGAAGACATCAACACAGACCATCAACAATAGACTAGACCACATGGAAAACAGAATCTCACTCTTAGAAGATGACCTCTCCAAAAATGAATGCATAATATATAAATTAGAAAAAACAATTCAACAGCATGAATTGGACATTGAAGAGATCTCAGCCAGTCTTAAAAGAGCAAACCTAAGAATAATAGGCATAGGTGTATTGTAATCATACATCATAATGAAGTTCAGAGTGATAGGGATATTCATGCACATAGCACTTGGTGAGCTCACCCCACTCCAACTCCCACCTCCCTCCTTCCCCTTCCCCGTACATGACATTGAGATTGACATTGATAATTTTGTACACGTACATAGCATCAGTTGAAATATTTCCTTCATCAAGTCTTCCTTCCCCCACTTCTGGACATTTCTGCCCACACACGAGCTTTTCTGGAGGATATTCCGTATCCAAAACATAGCATCCACCTTCAAAAAATTAAAAATTTGTCATTACTTCAAATGTTTTCATATGCCAATTCCAAAAGAAAAACTCAGAAGAATTTTCAAGTTTGAAAATAGATTTGGGATTATAGGTATAAAGCATGCTCTTTTTTTAATTCTATTCAGAGATTCAGGCAAGTCTCTGAACTTTTTAAAAAACTAGTTACAAGGCATATATGTTAAGAGTTGAGAAAGGCTACCACATCTTTGTGATAGAGTTGGTTGGGGAAAACTCTAGGCATCTTTTTTTATGATAGGTTAGGACCAAAGAATCCACTGCCTGTAGGCACAATGAGATCCCCTGGAATTTTTAAACATAAACAATTCTAAGCATAATTTATTGGCATACATGGCTGTATAAAAGGCAATAAAAGGGAGGAAGGATTTCAGCAAAGGAGGTTTTATATACACAGCTTCAACTTTATCACTCAACCAAAGAACAAAGGATGATAGGCTGTGAATGATGCAAATCTTGTTCATTGCACTATGTGTAGGGGAGAAACCAAGAAATTCCATCATGTTCATATCCTTACTCTCTGTATTAGTCTGTTCTGGCTGCCATAACAAAATACCACAGCATGGGTGGCTTAAACAGCACAAGTTTCTTTTTCCATAGTTCTAGAGAGTAGAAGTCCATGATCAAGGTGCCACCATAGTAGGTTTCTGGCAAGGCCTCTCTCCCGGCTTGTCTGCCTTCTCTCTGTGTCCTCCAGTGGCTTCCTCTGAGTGAATAGAGAGTCTATCCCTCTTCTTATAAGGACACCAGTGCTAGGACTCTACCCTTATGACCTCATTTAGCTTTAATTACCTCTCAAAAGTCCTATCTCCAAATAAAGTCTCATTGGGAGTTAAGGCTTCAACGGACGAATTTGAAGTGAAAATTCAGTCCATAACAGTTACCATCGTTACCTTAAGAAACATTCAGATGAGGCTGGAGTACAAAATTTCAATTTGTTAATCCAATCAGATGGCTAAATTCTGAAATTTCATGATGTTGGCTGCATCACATGCTTCCTTAGATTAAGAGTCCTTTGGCCTCAAAGTCTTGGAAGCAAGGCCTCTGGAGGCCACTATGTTAGACCCTCTAGTCGCTCATGTGGCTGATCGCCAAGTATCTAAGACCATGTAGTTACCCTCTTGAATGTCTAAGCTTGGTGGAAATTTCTGGTTTTGAAATACTGTGGATCTATCTCACAATCTCTGAAGATGTTCCCAAGTGCCTGGTGGAATAGGCAACAAGCACTCACTCACTGGGTGTGTCTGCACATCAGGCTTTAATAATCTATTGGAAATTCACAGAACACAGCTCAGGATGTCTCTACATTATCAAGCTCTGTCTCATCATTGTGGCACTGATACATCAACTTTCCTGGGGGAAAATAAAACCTGCCCCTGTGGCAGTCAGGACTGATTATGTGGCAAGTCAAAGAGAATAAGGGAAAAACATGGGGAAGGAGAATTCATTCCCCCTCAATCATCACATGTCCATCCGTATGCCAATCACTGTGGCCTCCTGCATTAGCCATTCAGGGACCACCCCTGAAGCTAAGGTGGTGACAGTCCCTCCCACCCAGCTGAGAGCTAAGGTTGCTGGAGGACAGGTCTCAAAAGAAAATTTGGATGCTGATACAAAGGTCACCAAGATGGAATCTAGCAGGCATCAAAGAAGTAGTCAAGAAAATGTTTATCTTATAACTTCTTCCATTTGGCAATATCCTAAACAATGCTTAGAATGCCTGGGTTTTTAAAAAGTGCCTTTGCTTGCATGAAACTGCTGAGTTAAAAACTACGTCATCATGAAAGACTTCGGTTTGGAATCAGAATTGAAAGGTGTGTTATGTGAATACATATTTAACATCTCAAAAGTTGTTTAATACTGGTAGTCTCAGTATCTCACTCAGCAATAACCACTAGGGCATCCAACCATGCACATTTGTCCAAAAAAGCTGATGTGCTTTTCTAGGTCTGTTACTAAAATGTCACCTTTTATGAGTTAATAGGCTGTATTTCACTAGCTCTTTGGGTAAATACCTGTAAGACTCAGACAATAGTCACCACATGGGTCAGTACTGAGAGGACTCCTGGATTCTGGCAAGTTCTGGGGCCTCTGTCTACTCTGAGTGCTGCATGGAAAGGATCTCTTTTCTGTAGTAGTGATTCCATCCACAAAACACACACCTTGGCTAAGGCTTTTATAATTTGCTTCATCTGGAAAAAATGCCAAGGAAATTTGTAGGTTCTTCTAAGAGTCTGAAATCCAACTGGGGTGATGTAGGCAGGCTTTGCCATTCTGTGTGCATGGAAGAGTTGGGAGACAGGCCCTGAGAGGGGGTTTTCTAACTATTCTTATTCTGATGGGAAGAATGTCTGGAGGCCTCCCACTATTCACATGAGCCCATTCACATTTCTAGATCAGCACAGTAACAAAGGAATAAAGAAGCCAGGTGTGGTAGTGCATGTCACCTGTAATCCCGGTACTTAGGAGGCTGTGACAGAAAGATCAGAGGCTCGAGGACAGCAACCTAGCAAGACCCTGTTTCAAAACAAAACAAGACAATTTTTTAAATGGATGGAGGTATAGCATGGACTCTGGGTTCAATTCCTAGTACCACAAAAAAAAAGGAATAAAGAGGTGATACTATAGACCTCACTCATTAAAACCACCTGTCTCCATAGTCCATTTACATGGTACATTTGAAGACACAGAGACTATTTCTATGTCTCAGAAAACACGTTTCCCCCAAGAGCATTTCCTAATAAATTCTTCAAATACTAGCTTAGTTTACACTGTACAGCTTCTAAGACCAATAGATCATATCATAGACACTACAAAGATCAAAGGAACTGGGCATAGCAATGCGGTAATCAATTTCAAGCTGGCCATTCCTCTAAATAAACACATTCTAATAGAATGAACCGACTTAAATATGGTTCAGTTATAGCCAGAATCCCGTTTACATGGTTAAGATGCTTGTCTAGGTCAGTATCTAAATCCTCAGAAATAAAACCTAGCCGTGTTTGGTCAAGTTTGAATATCAAAGATCCAAACACCATTATGCAGCCATATAAATATGCAGTGATATCTTAGAACATCAAAGGCAAGCATTCTGAGATGGTGTAAAAGAATAGAGGAGGAATTTCAGGCCTTAATTACCTGCTGATTTCCTGTGCATAGCAATCTCTATCATTTGCAACTTCAAGATCTCCTCATCAGAGAAATATCTTCGTAATATTTAAGAAAATTAAGCCAGGCCTGGTGGTGCACACCTGCAATCCCAGTCCATGGGACACTGAGACAGAAAGATCTCAAGTTTGAGTCTGGCCTCAGCAATGTAGTGAGACTCTCAGCAACCTATGGAGACCCTATTTCAAAAACTAAAAATTAAAAAGGTCTGGGGGTATAGTTCAGAGGTAGAACACCCCTGGGTCAATCCCAGTACCACACACACAAAAATCATATATATATATATATATATATATATATATATATATATAATTACTTATATATATATTACTTATATTTTTATATATATGGCTTATATATATGTTTAAATAAATCACATTTCTCATGGTTGCATAAAGAAGGAATTCATTTATCAGCTTTACCCAGACTACATTAATTCACTATTCCCTTTCTACTTCTCAAAGACCAGTGCCTGGTGTGCACAGGGGATATTAGGACACTGAAGAAGAAAAAGGCTTCAGGATTCTGAGTTCTTTTCCAGCTCTGCACAGTCAGCTGTGGGCCAGCTCACAGGGCAGCTAATCTATCTGCCCCTCAGTTTTCTCACCAACAAACCGAGGGGATTCAGTCAGAACCTCTTATTCTTCCTAACTCATCTCCCCAGCACAAAGGAGGCCATGAAACCCCTCTGGTGTGTAGAAGTTCCTCCTCTGTGAACCTAAGGTGGGAAGTCCCAAACCTTCCTCTGAGTGGAGGAACAGCCATCTATCCACCCACACTCTGTCATTAAAAGGCTTTAAAAAGGAACATCATGCTTGGCTGTGCATTTTATGGAAGGGACACAGCACTTGAAAACCTTATAAAAATTCACTGGAAACATCCTTCCTCCCCCCAGACTTCTGAGCACACGGCGGCTGCTTCGCTGTCTCCATTCTCCATGTCGCTCACTCACCAGCGTGAGGCGCTCTCAGCTCATTTCTTCCACTTCCTGCTCTGTAGCTCCTGCCCCTCCCAAGAGCCCCTGCGCCTGACCTGTGCCTCCTCACAGCACAAGTCCTTCAGGGAGTTGCTCCAACTGCCCTTTACTCTTGACAAGAAATCCAGGATTCTGGTGTATTAAAATGTCCCAACTCTCCCTATCTATATAGACCTCCATAGCGTCTATCTGCCTATAAAGGTGCTATATAGGCCATTTAGTCCTGAAGCCCTTTCACCTGTAAAGATACCAGGAGCAGCACTTAGTCCACGTTCCTGCTCTCAGAATTAGCTCACGGTGACAAGGTGTGCTAATGTAATTAAAATTATATTCTCAGTGCTGAAAAAAGGAGCCAACTTCCATCTGTTGGCACACAGAAAAGTTAGTGTGAATATTTTTATTTTGATAATGTTTTTATTTTGACTACATATAATGCCACTCTAAAACTGGCCAACCCATCATACATTAAAAAAATAAATAAAACATATATCTAAACTAAAAACTGATGATTCTGCATACTGTAGGTGTCACACTCATGCACGGCGACCTCTTTGTGTGATCTCTATGCACATATCAAATTCTACTGAAATTCATCTGAAATTCCATTAGACATACACTGATTTTGAAAAATTTCAGTAGCTTTTATGTTTCTGGACAGTGGATTTCAGAACAAATTTAATTCAAGATGTTCAGACATGCCCTGCTCTGCCTACACATGTAATCCTCTAATCCAAATCCCTTGGACAAGGAAGCTGAAACCAGCAAGGTATCTTCTCAAGTAATTTCTAATTGTAAATATGTGTGGTGCTAAAGCTGAGCATGGTGGTGCATGTCTGTAATCTCAGCTACTTGGGAGGCTGAGGCAGGAGGATTGAAAGTTCAAGACCAGCCTGGGCAATTTAGTGGGAACCTGTCTCAAAATAAAAAGGTCTTGGGGTATAGTTCAGTGGTAGAGCACTTGCCTAGCATGTGCAAGCCCCTGGGTTCAATCGCCAGTATGAAAAAAAAAAAAGAGACAGATAGAGTATAGTTTTTCTCCTATAAGTTTGTAAGACAGAACAGTGGATGAAACACTTCAAGTAGAAGAAACAAAACAGACTTCCTTTCATTTAGTTCCTGGCATGCTGTCTGGCACATAGTCCTTAATCAATAAATATTGGCTAGATGGGTCAATCCCATCTGTCCACCGGTGAACACTTATTTTTATTGCCCCAAATTTCATATTGTTAGTAAAGATCAAACATAGACATTTATTATAAAAGAATGAAGGGAAAAGAAAGCAACTGAGTGGTCAACTAAGAAAATGGTCTTGTGCACCAGAACATTGCAACCATGAAATGCAAGAAAATCGATGTCGGCTTTAGGCAGACAAGGTCTCCTGCTCCTTCAACCTCTCAGCTGTCATGTGCAGAACTCTTGGAAGCCAGAGACAACCTGTGCATGTAGCGGACAGTGCTCAGACCCTGAGTACAGCGCTTGCTATGCGCACCTCGGCCGTGTTCTTTAGCCTCTTCGTGTCTCAGTGCTGCTAACGTGGCATTTACAGGAAGGACAAGCAGAACTCACACATGAAAGGATTTCCTAACCTCTAAAGTAATATCTAGACATGAGCATTGTTTCTTTGAAGCATTGAGTATGCACACATTCCTCCAGGATTATATTATCATCCTCCAAGCAAATGCAAAACCCACTATCACTAAAAGGAAACTCTTATCCCATTATGGATGTCTCGGTGAGCAAGAGGAGAACCTCAGGGAAGGACACAAGGAAGTGGGGAGGTGAGAGCCAAAGACGTACGGGTTCTACTAGCTCCCAGGTTTGACTCAGGTGGATCCTTTCTGGAAAATGTGGTAAGTGGTGGGCCTTTCTTGACTGTGTATGCTGTGATGGACTGCCCAGGTCCCCTTTAGTGATAAAGAACTACATCTCTTAGCTGCCAGAAGTGATAGGTACAGACCCAAGAGAAATTGGGGGATTGCCCTCCCTCAAAGGGAGCCTCCCCTCAACCCCCTCTCCCAAGGTCCTGCCCTCTCTCCAGCAGCAGCCCACACCCAGTGATTGTGATACTGGGAAGGGAAGAATACAAGCCCTCTTGCCCCAGGATGGAATATTGAGGGGTCATCTCACTCCTCAGCTCTGGTAGGGTAGGCTGAAGCCTCTGTTGCGGCTGCATCACAGCCCAGTTTCCCCATCTGCCCAGTCCTGCTGCCTTCATTTTCTCACAGGTGTCACTGAGCATACTCCAATAAACTCTGTGCCTGCAAATTTTAGTTTCAGAATCTCTTTCCCTGGAAACTCAACCTAAAGTACCATCTGAAACAGACGAGTGGTCATCTAAAGTTGTGGATTCACAGGAACCCTTAATATAATTCCTATGCTGGCATTATAAAATGGTAGTAATGTGTTTTTATATGCCCATTAAAAGCCAGAGAAGAATCAGAAAATGTATTGTATCCAGAATCTAGAAAGGTCTTGCACAGTAGGTGCATAGTAAGTAGTGGTAGAATGTTTGCATTAAAACTCTTTTCCCTACATCGATGGGCTAAAGGATAGCTGAGGTTAAAACCAGAGAGCCTTGGCCAAGGGCTTTGAACCTCCCTGTATGTCCCCCTCAATCCCTCTCTCCCCAGGTAAGTAGTCAGAGCACAGCCCCAGGCATCGGAATTGAGTGCTGTGGGTAATACCTGGGGCTTATAAGGCCCATGGCACCAGGAACTCAGGGGTCTTTTCTGATTCCAGAAGGAGCCCTTTTTTAGAAAATTCAGTAATTTTTTTAAGAAGTTTTGTTTTCCCAAATAAAAATACCGAATCTTTCTGAATGTGTTTAAACTCAGATATATAAGTGGAGATTCGGAGGACAGGAGGAGGAAGGGGAGGAAAAGGGGCTTTGGGTGGTGGTGTGTGTCTCTTTTATTATTTGGTTTCAGCAGGAAATGCGTGCATCCAGTGATTGGAAGCAGCTGTGGACTGTGACATCTGGGGCAAGAGTGGAGCAGAAGTCCCTGCAGATGCAGCCCTGGGATGCAGATGCGGCCCTGGAAGCCACGCCCCCAGCCTCCCCCTTCCTCTGTGAAGTTTCCTGCACACTCTGCACCCGCCCCCTCTGGCCAGGGCTGTTCACTCTGAAGAGCAGCAACACTGCCATGGACCTCTGCAGGAGATGAATCTCACTTGAGAAAGTTTCCAAAGGCAAAGAAAATGACAGAAGGGATGATTCCGACTCAGGCGGGTCCTGCACAGGGTGGGAGTTGGCAGGAAGCGACTTTGCATACATCAGTCCTGGCTCAGCACTGCAGCAGCGACAGTGCGCACGTGCATGTACACAGCACTGTCTCAGTCAGCAGAGGCGGGTTCATGCGACAGTAACAAATAGCTCCAAAATCTCAAGACTATTTTCTTCTCTTGCACGCTCCCTGACCCTCCAGTGTCAGCCCCATTCTGCCTCAGCACACTGGAATCATCGAGCACAATTTTTAAACCTTAATGTCCAAGCCATCCTCATGCATTGACTCCTGGACCTAAACAGGAGGAGCAGCCCATTTTGGGGACATTGGTGGACTCACAAAAGAGGGAAAGAAAAACAACCGAGAACTGGCTCTTACCACTTCTGAGTAGAAGTGCTAGGTCACTTTTAGCCACATTTTATTGGTCAAAATAAGTCACAGAACTTCGGAGTTCAACAAGATAAGGATGGATGATCATCCTCTAGGTAGAGGCAGCAAAAGTCCGTGGCCAGTCCTGGAGTGGATTAGAAAGCAAGGGCTGAGGATGGCCAAGTGACTTGCCCAGGGCTTCCCAGGTACAAAGTGGCCAAGTGGGACTTTCTTCATCAGACATCTGTGCTCAGCTCAGTGCCTGGCACCAGGGAGTCACTAGATAAATCCTGGTCTGAATGAATTAAGTACACAGATGAGGGAATGAATTACAAGAACTATGGAAACTCAGCTCTGAAAACACCTACTGGCATAATTAAGTTGGAAAGGGTCATTTACAAAGTAACCCTCAAAATGTCACCTTTCATAGCTCTCATGAGTTCACACACTGTCAACACAAATAAGCCCAAGAAACTTGTCAACCCTGGGGCTCCATTTGCATATTTAAAAGGAGGCACCAGCAAGGCTGGCCAGCCTACCTTCTGAGCAGGAACCAAAAATCTACTGCAGTAGCATGCCCTGAGACTGTGTGCTTTTCCACTGTGAGAGATGGAGCTGCTGTGTAATGTGTCCAGCCCATCCTGCCTGGGACAGCTCAACCAAGGCTTAGTGATTTGAAAGAAAAGTATTAAATTACATGTCTAGTATATAATACTCGAGCAATAGGCGGCTCCCCCACTTTGACCCCAGTTGAAGACAATACTGTAATCTTGCCACTGAACTAAAATGAAAACAACATTCCTATAAGATAATACAAAGGCAGTTATGTGTAAATTTTGAGATTGTTCTGAAATGATTTTTTTTATTTTTTGGTAGTAGTGGGGATTGAACCCTGGAACATTCTACCTCTGAGCTATACCCCCAGCCCTTTTTATTTTTTATTTTGAAACAGGGTCTCACTAAATGGCTCAGGGCCTCACTAAGTTGCTGAGGCTAGCCTCAAACCTGTGATCCTCCTGTCTCAGCTTCCCAAATACTGGAATTACAGGCGTGTGCCACCACACCCAGCTTGAAATGATTTCTTTATTTGAGCAATTTAAAGTTCTGAGAACAATTTTAAAGCTTTAAAACTTTGAAACGTAAAATAGGATTAAAATATGATTTTATTTCCTTGTGAACGTTTCTTCTTTCTCTGAGAAGGAAGGAGGATGAGAAGCTCACTAAAATATTTTGTATGTCATTACATGTGATGCAGTAATACACAAGCAACAGGTAAAGGAGTAGAGATTTGTTAAGTGAACTGATTTTATACAACTTTCAAAAGTAGCCCAATGATTTTTATTCAAGCATGTGAAATTAATTTGACTCTCATTAACATTGTTATGCATTATAAATAAACATCATAAGCTCTGCAACTGAGATGCTTACATCCTGTACTTTGTAGATCATCCACTGGCTCTCCCACGAGACCCTACACATCACAGGTGCCGTGCAAATTAATCAGTAGTAATGTCCTCAACAGGGAAGAATAATTAGCAAATGTCCTTGTGTGTGTGTGTGTGTGTGTGTGTGTGTGTGTGTGTGTGTGTTTTACTGGGGATTGAACCCAGAGGCATTCTACCTCCAAGCTATACCCCCTAGGCCTTTTTTTTTTAATTTTTGAAACAGGGTCTCTCTTAAGTTGTTGAGGGTCTTGCTAAGCTGCTGAGACTGGTATTGAACCTGCGATCCTCCTGTCTCAGCCTCCCAAGTACTGGGATTACAGGTGTGTGCCGCCATGCCTGGCTCCATTTAGTCTATTCTTAAGACTTATTATTTATTCACATAAGGTCCTCCTCAGAGACTCAAAGGCATTAGTAAATAAAAAGCATTTCAGTTTCACAAATTTGCCTTTCTCATTTCTTTCTTTAAATATTTTTTATTGTTGCATTGTAATTATACATCTTTGTGAGGTTTAAATTCATACATACAAATATGCACACAAGTGTTGGTATAATTCCCTTCAGGTCCCACCCCGCTACCCGCCCCTCCCCGTACATAACAGTTACTGCGACCTTTGTCCATGGGCACAGCACTATTTGAACTGTTTCTTTCATCGATTCTTCCCTTTCCCCTCCCCACCTCTCTCCCCCTATTTCCTTCCACTATTCTACTGGTCACTTTCTTCAGTTATCTAAAGTCCCTGTTAAGTCTCCTTTTGGAAGGCAGAGATCAAAGACTTACCTTCCCAGTGCTAATTACTTAAGTAAAAGAACAAACACAATTCATAAGTAGATGACTGCTCCTAGCAGTTAGGGACCCAAACCTAGTCTTTGGCGGGACTATGTTTAGTATAGTCTGCATAATTATGTATTCAATGTTTGGTCTGGTTTTCAGCCATGTTCCAATAGCTACATCAAAAACAGCAACATTAGCCGGGCGTGGTGGCGCACGCTTGTAATCCCAGTACTTTGGGAGGCAGAGACCGGAGGATCCGGGTTCACGGCCAGCCTCAGCTCTCTCGCTCTCTCTCCCTGTCTCTCTCTCTATCTATCTATCTGTCTATCTATCTCCTGAGTGAGGCCCTCCGCAACTTTGTGAGACCCGGTTTCAAAATAAAGTATAAAAAATAGGGCCGGGGGCGCAGCGCGGAGGTAGAACGCCCCTGTGTTCAATCCCCGGTACCACAAAAAAAAAAAAACAGCAACATTCATTGTATATCTTCTATGTGCCAGTTCATCTTCTGAGCCCTTTACATGTATTAAAAAGATTAATACAGACTGTTCCATGTCCCATTGTCTTCAACCGTTTTAGGCCCACTAGAACTATATAGGAAAATTTTTAAACCTCAAATGCCCAAGCCCCCCATGCCCAGGCCAATTAAACCAAATCTCAGGGAGTAGACCCAATATCAGCAGGTTGTCAATCTTCCCCCAAGTGATTCCAATGCGCAATCAAGGTAATTAGAGAGTTTGAGCTATCCTAAAAATGAAACATGAATCCAGTCACACAGCTTTGGTTTATCACTTAAGATATGGTTTATTAGCAGAAAATTTAATAGTTCCATCTCAAGACACACTCTTCTACCAAATTTTCCAAGTTACTGGGGACTCTTGTGTTCCAAATCTGAGACTGGTTGGGAGCCAGGGTTCTAAACATTGGGAGAGAAAGAGCCATGGAGGCCCACAATCCACCATCAGCTCTGCCTCCCATAGCCACAGTCCCACTCCCGTGAGTGCGTCCTGCAGCACACCACAGATGCAGCTTGATTTCATTTATTAATATTCTATCCTGCAAATTTGTTGAACTTGTTTATTAGTTTGAACAGTTTTTTGTAGAGTCTTTAGGGTTTTCTATATATGAGATCATGTCATCTGCAAACAGCAATAACAAGTATTAAAAAGGATGTGGAGGGAAGGGAACACTTGCGCACTGTTGGCAGAAATGTCAATTAGTGCGGTCATTTTAGAAAACAGTATGGAAGTCCCTTAAAAATAAATATCTAGGCACAATGATACACACCTGTAATCCTGGTACTTGGGAGGCTGAGATAGGAGGATTGCAGGCTACAGGCCAGTACACAGTAACTTAGCAAGACCCTGTTTCAAAATAAAAATAAAATAGGACTGGGGTTATAGCTCAGAGATAGAATGCCCCTGAGTTCAAGCCTCAGAACCACACACAAAAAAAAAAATAAAAATAGAGCTACCATATGATCCGTCAGTCCCACTATTGGGCATATATCCAAAGGGAATGACATCGGTTTGTTAGAGATGTCTGCATGCCACGTTCGCTGCAGCACTAGTCACAATAGCCAAGGCATGGAACCAACAGAAGTGCCCGTCAAAGGATGAATGGGAAAATAAAGTGTGGTGTATATACACAATAGAATACAACTTGGCCTTTAAAAATGAAGAAATCCTGACGTTTGTGACCACATGGATGAGCCTGGAGGGCATTATGTTAAGTGAAATAAGCCAGACTCAAAGAGACAAGTAATTCATGATCTCCCTCAGAGTGTAAACTGTTAAAAAGTCAAGCTCATAGACGCAGAGCATGGAAAGGCAGTTTCCAAAGGCTGAGAGGTGGGGGAATTGGGGAGGGAAAAGAAAAGAGGGAAGCAGGATGTGACAGCCCTGAATGGGATGCCAAGAAAAGAAAGTGCAGATCCAGAGGGGAAAAAAAGAAGAGCAATGTGCTTCCAGGCTGGCCCCATGTCCAAGGCCCAGGAGCTGGCCACTCCATTCTGCCCACTAGCACCAGATACATGGTGAGACTCTGGAGGCCCCTGGGGCTCGAACTGGTAGATTCTACTAAACTCCCAAGAAGGGCCCAACTTACTTTCCATCCAGAATCTAGTCCCATGACTTCTTCCTCAACTGATTCAACTCGTTCTTCTCATGATCTCAAGTTCCATTTCTCTCCCTGCTATTCCTTCAGAGACTGATTCATCCACGGTCACTCCAGTGAGAATCAACCTTTTCAGAGACCATGAAGAGGCGATTCCAGCTTATGTTGTGTTTCTAGCGAGAAAGTCGAGAAACGTGGACTGAAAAAGACAGTGCTGTTGACCTCTAGTTCTACTCGCTAATGGCTGTAGGACGGTATGTTCTAGAGCTTAGACGAGCGTCTCCCAATGGTCTGTATGTAAAGGCTTGATCCCAAAGGTGGCAGTATTTGGAAATGACGTTGACTTTTAAAAGGTGGGGACTAGTGGGAGGTCCTAAGTACAATGGGGACTTGCCCTTGAAGGCAAGTTCCCTCTCCCCTCTCCCCTTTCTTCACTCTCTCCTCTCCTCCTCCTCCTCCTCCTCCTCGTCGTCTTCTTCTTTTCTCTCTCTCTCTCTCTCTCTCGCTCGCTCGCTCCAGATGTGCCCATTCACTCCACCAGCTCTGAAACATGCTTCCACCATGAAGTACTACCCTCACTGGAGGCTCAAACCAATGGGGCCTCCTCAGTCTTGGACTTGAACCTGCAGAGCCGTGAGCCAAAATCCATTTCTCTTTATTTCATAAGTATCCTGTGTCAGGTATCTCATTACAGTGATGAAAACTAATACAGCATCTGAAAAGTGTAGACAGGATTTCCTCTGAGCATGCCCGAGCCATGCCTATACACTGCTCAACATGACCATACTGAAGATACAGGAAGACAGGACGTGCTCCCACAGACCTGGGCGAGGTGAGTGAGAGCAGCAGGATTATGAACTGGATTCACATGTCTAAACCTGGGTCCTGGACCAGCTCCCTCATAATGAGTAAAATTGAGAAAAGTAACCCAGAATCTCATTCATGACAGCTTAATAGGATTTAGACAACTCTACCTCATTAACTTTGCAAGGGAACTCTGAAAAAGTAGGAGATCAAAGCACCATGCCAGGCTGTCTGAAAGCAGTTATCCGTTACTCATGTCACCGCACCTGCCCCAAACTCCAGAGACAGAGGCCACAGCTGCTCTGCACGAATGTGTCCTAGGATTTCCGCAGGGCTGGCTGGCACAAAGCAGGCACTCTGGTTGTAAGGGATCTTCCTTTTGAAGCTGTATGTGCATAGAAAGTGCCCAGTTTTTATTCAGACTGTATATGAGTGTGGTGGATGGAAATTCTAGTGGGGCTGAAGCCCTTCCAAGCCATATTGGTTCCAGCACTACCGTATGCCACTTTTTTAATTGGTTCCAACAGTAATGTATTCAAAATGAACAGGAACCTGAATGGCCGAGCAAAAGGCAATCAAATATGTTCTGTCTATGGCAGTGTGGGAGGCAGCTTCTTTTTATTTTTCTTTCTTTCCCTTTTTTATTTTAATCTTTTTGGCAGAAGTAAAAGGATAGAGAAAAGAAAAGTGAATGGAGACTCTTCTATAATAACACTATAAAGAAAATCCCCAAATTCTTCAGTTGTTTAAATGTTGTGAAAGAGATTTATCAAGAAATTCAATCATTTTTGAGTATTTCTCGGAACAGATACACTTTCAGAAAATCCAGAGACCCTTAGTCCCGAAACTAGCCTGTACCAAGAAAGCATTTTCTTGAGGGGAAACTATCCCAGCCAGGAAAAGACCAGCAGTCCGTGCCATCTTTGACTGAGAAGTGACTTTGTGGAGTTCCTGAGAGTGGAAAGCAATTAACCCATCTTACCAACACTTGTTTGTGGCTGGAACGAGTGTCTGCTCTTTTATTTTTTTATTTTTTATGTGTGTGTGGTACTGGGGATTGAACCCAGGGGCATTCTACCTCTAAGATACACCCCCAATCAAATTCTATTTTTTTTATTTTGAAACAGGGTCTCACTAAGTTGCTGAGAGTCTCACTAAGTTGCTGAGGCTGTCCTCGAACCTGCTATCTTACTGGAATGACAGGTGTGCGCCATTAGTGTCTACTTTTGGGGAGGGACTAACAGAATCTGTGAAAGGGTTAATGTCTTGAGGAGGGATTAACACCATCCAAGAAAGGGTTAATGCCACCATCATCTTTTTTCAAGCTCTCCTGAAATAACCCCGTGAGAACACCATGGGCCTGAGGCAATCTACGGAATGAAGAAAGTCAAAGCCAGGTCTCCTCACGAGCATGGTTTTGGAGATCTGGCAACAGGAAAGAGCTCTGAAAACAGAACGTTTTAGGGAGCCCGCTGCTATCGTTTGCCAATTATGAGAAAGTCATCTGGGGAGACCTGCTGGTCAAAGAACCCACTTGACAGTCCTATGCACTATTTGCAGGTGGATTGCTGTCTGCAATTGTTCAATGACTTTAACTCTGCTACTTGGCAAGGGAGGAATCAGGAGGTCCGGATGGGGTTGCTGCCTTTAATATTCAGCTTTGAAGATTTTAACAGTATTTACATTGTCTCATGGAAGTCCTCCTTCTGTTTTCTTAAAGGGTTTCAAAATAAAAGTACTACTTCATAGCAGGGTGTGGTGGCACACACCTGTAATTCTAGGACTTGGGAGGCTGAGACAGGAGGATGGCAGGTTTGAAGGCAGCCTCGGCAACTTAACCATGTCTCAGCAACATAGCGAGACCCTGTTTCAAAATAAAAAATAAAATAGGGCTGGGATGTAGCTGGGGAGGAGAATGCCTCTGGGTTCAACCTCCAGTACCAAAAAGCAAAGCATACTATTTCATGATTAAAAAAAAAAAAACACTCACTGCCCCCCCCCTTGGAGACTTGACTGAGGTGTCACCCACTCCAGAAGGCCTATGGTGCCCCCTCTCTTCCCTCAGGTTCCCCACTCCCCTCAAAGCACACCCACGGTAGCCTGGCCTCCCTGCACCCCAGACCGTACCCCAGAGTAGAGGAATCTCCTGCTAGGAGATCTGCCTCTGTAATGGACGGGAAGCCTCCCCAGGCCAGGATGTCTCTCCTTCCTCTTCCAGGGCACAGAGCCAGGCACAGGACAGGTTCTCTGTAACTGTAGCTGAGCTCAAATGAATGGGGATCTTTGGGGACGGGGATTTCCCAGTGCTATAATTGGGCTATTTTAATTCTCCTTCCTATGTGAAATAAAAGGGGGCTTTTCACAGCCGTTAAATCTCCTATGAGCCATTTCTCAAAACTAAACTATGTTTATATGTATTTTCAGCTCTGCTAACCCCTGGTGTTTTCCGGTCTTCAGCCGGAGCCCTTTTGCAGGCTGTGACCCATTCCTTCGTTTCAAGTGTCTTGAAACTTGTTGTTGCTCCCCCACCCCCTCATCTCCATGGTGTTTTTCCTTCTACAAATTGTTTCCCTTCGGGACTCTTTCTTCCAGCCACATAAAGGCTTTTGAAAGCAAAGTTTGTGTGTTGTTCCTGATTTCTAGGAAGCCATAGGAAAGAAATAGAGTAATATTCTCCATGTTTTAAGTAAAGTTCATTTGTCTCGTGAGTATCTACTCAAATTCAAGAGACAAAGTTTTCACAGCCTGCCTTGCTTCACCTACCTTCCTTGCAATGCCTGAAGGTCTTCGGAATCTGAGCGGCCCAAATCTGGGTCCTCTAGGTTTTCTATACACTGGTCATGAGACAGGACAGCCGAGCAGTGTCTCGGAGGCCCAAAGAGCCTCGGAGACCACCTTCTGAATCCCGGTGGTCAGCTCGATTGTGGAGACTTTGGGTAATCTCCTCTCAGAGGTTGTAAGACTTTAAGTCAATTTTTCAGTGAAGAATCAGATCCATGTGGTCACATTTCAAATAAATCACAAGGTCCTGGTAACATTCCAGTTACTCTTTGTAATATCTCAAAAGAAATAAAGTCTCTCCTGAAATGCACTAGTGTATGTGTGTGTGGTGGTGGGGCGGGGGGGGATAGCATGTTCTGCTACCGCCAGCTGAGGGCCGCCATGTGGTAGAAAGGATTCCCAATGAGCACCTGAGTCATGAATCCTTCATTTGATGATTTAAAATGATGGTGTAGCAGCTTCCTCCGCAACTCAAAATGCAAAACACTGAGAAGCACTTTCAAAATTCCCAAAGCTAAACATGATGTCTTATCTTCATATCCTCCCGTGAATTTTTTTTTTTTTTTTTTTTTTTTTTTTTTTTGT
>PVJS01010622.1:0-47606 GCA_004027185.1 Glis glis | reverse complement strand
AGAGAGAGAGAGAGAGAGAGAGAGAGAGAGGAGAGAGAGAGAGAGAGAGAGAGAGAGAGAGAGAGAGAGCTGAGGCTGGCTGCGAACCCAGATCCTCTGGTCTCTGCCTCCCAAAGTACTGGGATTACAAGCGTGCGCCACCATGCCTGGCCAACTTGCCCTTTCGATGAGTAGAGTTGCTATTCAAAATGTGGTACACAGACCAGCAGCCATCAGCATCACCTGGAGGATGGTTAGAAGTGCAAATGCTCTCCTCCCATCCCAGACCTAGTAAATCCCAAACCTAGACCCTCTAGAAGCAGAGTCCTGGAGTAGTGTTTTTTGTAAGCCTTATTTCTTGCCATAATGAAACTTACATGATAGCCCTAGAAATGGGACTTCACTCATGTTGGAGTAGGGGCTCCACCTACTCAGGTATAACCTCACCTTAGCTAATTACATCTACAATGACCCCATTTCCAGGTCAGGTCACATTCTGAGGTTCTCAGGGTTAAGACTTCACCATATGAATACTGGAGTGGGGGGGGCACAATTCAGTCTATAACCCTGGCTTGTGTTACCTTCATGTTTACTTGATCAACCATTCTCAGTGTGACCAATCTTCCATCTTGGACTCCCCATCTTCTCCCATGAGACCCTCTTACCTGCCTGGGCGCTGAATGCTCATGTCAGGCCATTTCTTCTATCCCCTCATGGATGCTGTTCTTGCCCCACGTGGGTTCTGACACCCCTAGCCAGTCCCCAGCTATAAGGAGGCCCTTCTCGTCTTGCTTGGGCTTGGAGTCCCCATACCAGGCTGCCCCCCCACCTCATCTCAGATCAGACACTCGCAGTCCCCCACCCCTCCGCATGGTGCTCCCTCCCACCCCCTGCCACCATGCCCCTCAGGGATGGTATCCTACTCAGCTTCGGTGCTGCCATCACTTGCTGTACTCTGCCCAGCCTGTGGTACTCTCCTCACCCTGCGAAGGCCCTGACATCCTTGCAGGGCAGCCCCATGTTTGTCAGCTTTGAATCACTACAACAAATGCCTGAGATAATCAACTCATAAACAACAGGCTTATTTTGCCACCCAGTCTTGGAGGGGTCAGTCCATGGCTCTGTTGCTTTGGGGCCTGCAGTGAAGCAGCCCATCATGGTGGCAGTGTATGGTGGAGCTAAACTACTCACCTCATGACTGGGGAGTGAACAGACAGGAAGAGGCAGGGCCTAGGTTCCACTATACTCTTTGAGGGTACATCCCTAATGAGCCAAAGATTTCCCACTAGGCCCCACATTTTAAAGGGTCCACCACTTTCCAAGGACCCTAAGCTGGGAACCAAGCCTTTCACACATGCACCCTTGGGAGACATTCCAGATCCAAATGACAGCAGCCCTCATGTGTCGTCACTCTCTGGCTGCCCTCCCCCCACTGAGATGCCTGCCTTGTGGGGCTCATCCAATGGCTGTAGGACTGGACATTCAAGACGGAAGCACATGAGAGAAAGCAAAGGAGGAGGGAAAGAGAAGAAGGCAGAGCAGGAATGTCTCAACAGACTCTCTCTCTGGGTGATTCTTTTAAAAAATATACTTTTATTGGTGCATTGTATTAAACATCATAATGAGGTTCGGAGTGATAGGCACGTACATGCACACAGCATTTGGTGTTTCCCTCTGCACCCCACCCCGCTCCCTCCCCTTCCCCGGACATGTTATTGAGATTGGCATTGACAATTTCCACGTGATTCTTATCCATGCTAAATTATGCAACCCTGGCCTAGCGGGATGGTCATGGAGCAGGGGGAGACAGCTCAGGATGGCTGGAGAGGTGGGCAGGGGCCAGATCCTGGAGGGCCTTGTTAGGTTTTCAGTCAGCAGCCTCTCTTTTATTTTACTGTTTAAGAGACTTGACAAAAAATAAGCTTATCTGGGGCCGAAATGCTGTTGTGAACAATATAAATGAGCTCCAAGTCTCTTCTGAGATGAAAGAGAGTCATCCCTTACCCAAGCAAACTCCCCACCCCTCATCTCCTCCAGTTCTTCCCTTCTACTTTTAGCATGCAAGTCTCTCCTTCTAAGGCAGCAAAGTGCTTCCCTGTCAGTCTGCTTATTTGCAGCTCTCCCACTCCCTCTTCTTCCCCAGTCCTCCCTGCTCCTTGCAAGGATGACTGGACTCTTCATCTTCACGTTCTCAAATCCCATTCACACCTTGACCCGGTGCAGTCTGGCTTCTGCTCAGTTCTGTTTTTATTTTACATGCACTGAGAAAAAGGGCTTCATGAAGATGAAAATAACTTGATTTAGGTTTTGAAAAGATCACTCTGGTTATCTTGTAGGGAAGGGGTTTGCAAAAGCCAAGAGAACGAGGGAGATGGCCAGGGCCAGGAGAGCTGCTGCATTGCTGACCGAGAGGTTGGTGGTGTGGGAAGAGGGGCAATAGGGGGCTTGGAGAAAGGAGAGAGAGGGGATACAGTTGGGAGGGAGGGTGTGCAGACCTGGATGTAGGGGCGGAGGAAGACTAGAGGAGGAATGGTTTGGGGGAAGGGGTTTCTCTGGGAATTCCATTTGGGTTATATGTAGTTTGAGATCCTTATCAAGCAGACAGTTGAATACGTCTGCTTAGAGTTTAGGGAGGGGGTCAGGACAGAAGATCCAAATCCAGACGTCGTTGACTACTCTGGAGGAGTCCCTGCAACAGTGTTAGCTTTGAAATATGACTTCACAATGACATGCTAAGGGAGGCTAGGAATGAAGTCCCAGAGAGACATGGAAGCATGGTCCCAGTAGTAGCATCAAGGGAGGGGCTGTCTGTGAGCTGTGCATAGGCTGCAGGTCACCACTTGTCAACACAAGTCCAATGCTGCCTTGCAGGACGAAAGCAGAGCCAACAGCCTAGCATGGATCTGTCCCCAGGACAGTCACTCATAGGTGGGACCACTGCCAAGCCCATCAGACCAGCCCCCAAACTGAAGAACAAAGTTTGCTTCAGCTTGATGGTCAGTTCAAGGCCCGGCTCAGGAACCCGGGTCTCAGAAGGCAGTTCCTGTCACTCTTCAACTTGGAGATCTGTGATACCATGCCATTAGTGGCTGCTCCCATGAGTGGAGGGCACTTTAGAGTTTACAAATGACGCTGACATCGTGACCCCATCTAATGTTCACACCAGCTCTTGGAGAGTTGGAGAGATTTTTGTTAGTTTTATTTATTTTATTTTTTTTAGTACTAGGGACTAAACCCAGGGGCATTCTACCTCCGAGCTATACCCGCAGCACTTTTTATTTTTTATTTTGAAATAGGGTCTCGCTAAATTGCTGAGGGCCTTGCTAAGTAGCTAAGGCTGGCCTTGAAACTGTGATCCTCCTGTCTCAGTCTCCCAAGTACTGGGATTACAGGTGTGCACCATGTTATTTATTTTGTAGATAAGGAAACCAAGGCTCATAGCATCAGCCACTTGTCCAAAACAACCCATCCAGGACACTGTCAAGTCAGAACTTCAAGTCAGGAATGTCTGCTTCTAGAGCCTGGATCTCACTCTCCGCCTCCATCAGAATTCACGGCTTCCTGAACCACTGCCAAAATGTGAGAACTTTCGCTTGCAGTTATTTCTCAAGAAACCAACCAGGTGCTACCTTCTGCTGGGACTGACGTCATGTTGTCACCCAGCCCCTCACAGAGTCCTTCCCCTCACAGAGACACTGCCTGGCTCACTTGCAGCTTTTCCTTCTCCTGGACGGTCCTTGGCCCTTTCTCTGCGGGCCAGAGCATGATTTACCAGCTCCACATCTTCAGCTCAGTTAGTCCTTTAGCATCAGGTCCCCAGGACCTCCTGGGTGCTCTAACCTCTCAACCACCTCTTCCAAAGAGGCCTCCTGATTGCTCTGGCCTCCCTGCACTTCTCCTGGGGTCTCCACGCTATGGTAGGTCTACCCTCTTCCCCAGTCCCCTGTGTGCCCATGATATATGTTACTCTACCAAGCAATGCCCATATTAGATTCGTACATGGTCCTCCAAATTAACTCTTCTGATGGTAGTTACCTCTGTGTCTGGGTCTTCAAGGTCACAGCCAGCATCTCTCCTTCACCCAGGGGACCTGACTCAGCTTTTTCCAAATAAGCAGAGGCAAATCCATTAAATATGGACTATGCGTCCGAGACTCTCATGGGACCTTAAAGGTCACCTACTTCAACTGTCTGTCTGATGTTATACTTTTCAGAGTTCTCCACAAGGTCAAGCCCCTCCCGAAGCAAGCCTTGCCACCTCTTAGGCAGGTCCTTCCTTCCTTGGACAGATATTCTAGGATTTTCTTCTTTTTCTCCTCAAAATGTAACTACTGGGAACAATCTTCCCTTCCCCCAAGCTACCCAGGATAGGGCCGATCCTGCCTCAGGGTGGCCATTCAGAGATGCACAGGCATGACCTTGACCTTGAGTCTTTGCTCCAGACAAATCAACTTTTCCACCCAGGGTATCATCTCAAGTCCTCTCCAAGACATCTCTAGTTCCTTTGTCCTACAGAACTTTCTAATTTTTTTTCGTGTGTGTGGTACAGGGGGGTTGAACTCAGAGGCATTCTACATCTGAGCTACACCCCAGCCCTTTTTTTAAAATTTTTGTTTTTTTCTAGGTTGGTGAGAGTCTTGCTATGTTGCTGAGGCTGGCCTCAAACCTGTGATCCTCTTGGCTTAGCCTCCTGGAATTACAGGCATGTGCCACTGCTCCTGGCCCTAGAGACTTTGTAACCAACTACATCTTCATGCAAATTCAGACAAAATCCAACAAGTATTCATTGAGTGCTATCTCTGTGCCAGGCACTGGCCCAAAACACAGGGGTGGAAAAAACAGACAAAAGCCCAGATGGATCCTACATCCTGGTGGTCAATTACATCTACCATTGTAAGACTATGCTTCCTTTTAGTGTTTGGGATGATCAGTCTCAAAGCTCTGGTTGTATTTGAATAGTAGGCACTGACGATGCCAAAATGAATGGGATCTTGTCCCTGCCCCAAAAGCTCATAGCCCCATTGACTTAACCTGATTAACAGGTCTAGATTAAATTTTTCAATCTGTCCATCTCTATTCCTGCCTTTCATACACACACACACACACACACACACACACACACACACACATCATTTGCAGGAAATCCATCAACTTCTGGTCCACACAGGCACATCTGTGCAGACTCTAGGCACCAGCACTGACCTAAGACACTTCCCCCACGTCTCCCGCCCCCCCCCCTCAGTGGATTCGGGGAGCTGAGTTCCCGGCAGAAGCCTCTGAGGGGATCCATGGAACATAAGGATGGGTCTATTGAACTGCATTGCTCTGGGCTAGATAAATAGTTATCACCAGCCAACATGGTTAAATAATCATCAAACCACATAATTCAGAAATCATGCTCCTTAAGAGCGCCCCATTAAATACCCGGCAGAAAATGCTAATCCGCCGCACAAGATTGTGTTTTATTTTTTCTAGACAGGAAACATTTTCTTCAGTCACATAATGACTTTCCTTGACATAATAATGAAGGAATGTGAATTTAAAGCAGCCCGGAATGCTGGAACGTTCTCTGTAATCTGAGGGGATGGCCTCGCAGAAATAGCTTGAGTAACTGCTGACTTGCTGGGCCGTGTCTTCATTGAATTAACTGCTTATGGAGACTGAAATTTACCAAATTAAATTTTAGTGAGTAATTTCTGTTCACATAAATGGCAGGAATTAAACCATTGTGGATGTGGCAGATAGGCCGTCACATGGACTGACGTCACTTCAGGGAGTGGCCTGGAGTCAGGCAGCCCTCGGAGACCCTGGCATCGAGTGAGGAAGGGGAGACCCGGAGCTTTGCAATCGGCAGGTCTGAGTTCAAATTCCAAGTTTCCCACTCCCAGATGGTGTGACCTAAGACTTGTCACCTGAGGCTCTCTGAGCCTCAGTTTCCTTATCTGTCAAATGGGCATGATTAGGGCTGTCATAAAGAAACGAATGGATTACATCTATGAAGGCACTTGGCTATGGACGAAGGTCTATGCAAATATTGCTGGTGGTTGTTATGGCTTCCAGGCTGAGGAAGCTTAGCAGGAACAAAGGAGAAAGAAGAAAGAAAGCTCCCGCTGGTACCCCACCTTTTGCAAGGAGGTGGGGAGCTGAACAGGCTTCTTCCTAACCCATCAATGGCACAAACAAGAATCAGAGGACACCTCTGGAATCAATCAGTGCAATCGATTAGGAACCTCTGGAAATAGTTTCCAATTCATCCAATGTGTTAGTGGTCAGTGGAGTTGATTAACCACAGCCAAACCAGTTGCTGTGATGTCAAAGCAAGAGATGAGAAGCAGGATATTTGACTTCTCTGTCCTCAGTGAGGCTGAAGAAAAGAGGTAACGAATGAGCTGGGTGTGGTGTTGCATGCCTGTAATCCCAATACTTGAGAGGTTGAAACAGGAGGATCGTAGGTTCAAGACCAACCTCAGCAACATGGTGAGGCTCCCAGCAACCTAGTGAGACCTTATTTCAAAACAAAAAATAAAAAAAGGGCTGGGAGTGTAGCTTGGAGGTAGAATGCCCCTGGGTTCAATTCCCAATATCCCCCCCAAAAAGAACGAATGGTACTTTATTACATATGTGGATCATGTGTGGAAATTATTGTTATCATTAAGAAATAAGATTATTATGCCGGGCATGGTGGCGCATGCTTGTAATCCCAGTGCTTGGGAGGCAGAGACCAGAGGATCCGGGTTCGCGGCCAGCCTCGGCTACTTAGTGAGGCCCTCTGCAACTTAGTGAGACCCTGTTTCAAAATAAAGAATAAAAGATTGGGCTGGGGGTGTAGCTCGGAGGTAGAAAGCCCCTGGGTTTAATCCCCAGTACCACACACACACAAAATAAGATTATTATGAAATTAGCCACTTTCTCTTGCTATTTATGGAAATTTATCTTCTTATATAGATTTATGGAAATTTATCTTCTTATTCCTTGGCTGGGGCTTGGCCAGGTGATTGACTTTGGAGGCCTCTCAGGCACGATGCAAATAAGGACTTGGAATGTGCTGAGCTCACCACTTGTACCCTGGTGCCATCGTGTTGAGAAGAGCTTCTCCTAGGAGATGCTACCCCTCCACCCCGGCATCAAAAACAGACACACCAGGAATAGACCAGAGCCCAAATTATGGCAAGGAACTTATTCTAGACAAACCCATAGCCAAAAACAAAACTGCCCAGTCAGCCTTGCCTACATCAGACAATCCTTAGCTGACCTACAGGTATGTCAAGGAAATAAATGCTATTTTTCTATGGTGCTGTGATTTGATGTGGCTGCTCTTATGCAGTAAGAGTTGATGGGCATCAGGTGCTTTCCTAGCCACTGGCTCATTCCATCAGCAGAAAACTCCCCTAGTACAGAGAGGTCAAGTATTTTATTTATTTATTTTAGTACTGGGGATTGAACCCAGGGGCACTCTAACTCTGAGATACACCCCAGCCCTTTTGTTTTTATTTTATTTTGAAACAGGGTCTCGCTAAGTTGCTGAGGCTGGCCTCAAACCTGAGATCCTCTTGTCTCAGCCTCCCAAGTACTGGGATTACAGGTGTGCACCACCATGCCCGATTTGTCTTCCTTCCTTCCTTCCTTCCTTCCTTCCTTCCTTCCTTCCTTCCTTCCTTCCCCCCCTTTTTTTCTTTTTTAGATGAGAAAGCTGAGACTCAGAGAGAACTGATTTATTGAGGGCATGAAGCCAGGCAGATAGAACCCCACCTTTTAATGCTCAGTTTAGTGTTCTTTCTTGGGTACAATGATGTCTTCTCTGCAGGGGAGCTGAGGGAGAGTCCTGGTTAGGGTAGGAAGACAGACCTCCCCCACTTCCTAATTTCACCAAAGGCCAATCTGTCAGCAGGGCTGGAAGGGCTGAGGGACCTCCCAGGGATGGGGAAGGGTTAGCCTATGGTTCACACCATGGCATTTCCTATGATTTGGGTTGGTGCCCAAGTATCACTGGGCAGAGATAGAAGGCAGTTTGTCATGTATAAATTTAACAGGCAATAATGCCAGCCACTAAATTGTATATCATTCCTAACGATGTTGTCAGGCCCTAATCAGTCTAATTTATGTTGTCAACATGATGTAATGGTCCCACCAGGCGTCGGCCTTCGGAAATACAAGATCCACTCATGTGAGAGACCAGAGTGAATTTCTACCAGTTCTGACTCTGAAAATCAAATTAGGATTGCTGATTCCTACTTCAGAGAGAATGTATATAAAACACCCGGCAAGGGGCCTGATGCATAGTAGGCATGCAACTGGTATTGTCTGTGCTGGTAGGAAGCTGAGCCAGCTAGTGTTGGGAGTCCTGCCCTCTGAGCCAGAGAGGTGGGACGAGCCCTCGCAATGTCCTGGAATCACTCCTTGCTGCCTTCTGTTGACCTTGTTTCTTTTAAGAAAACTGCTTTAAGGTTCACAGCGGTGTTCCTTTGTGTGTGTATGTGTGGAGGGTAGTGAGGATTGAACTCAGGGGAATTCTACCCTGAGTTATACCCACAGCCCTGTTTTATTTTGAAACAGGATCTCACTGAGTTGTCGAAGACTTTGCAAAGTTACTGAGACTGGCCTCGAACCTATGATCCTCCTGTCTCAGCCTCCCAAGTACCAGGATTACAGGTGTGTGCCACCACTCCCAGCCACAGAGGTGTCTTTCTATGCAGTATTTATATATGCAGTATTCTCTATAGCCCTGGAAACTGTAAAAGATGAGGCAGGAGGCACCTGGCACAGAGAGGGTGTCTAGAAAGAGAGCTGTCATATTCTCAGCCTTCCATGGGTAAGGAAACCCTCCTTTCCCCACCTCAATTAATGGCAGCATAACTCACCAGCTAGCAAACACAGAAATCCAGAAGATCTAGGCTTCATCCCTGATATCTTTCTTCCCTTCATCCTTCTATCTACCACTATAACAATCGTAAATTCATTTCTCTACATCCCCTACCATCACTCTTACGCAAACCACTCCCCCATCGGCCTCTTGACAGAGCTCCATGTTTACATTGCAGCCCTCCTTCGGTTTAAACTCCACATAGGGGCCAACATAAGGGGTTTAGTTCAGGTCGAAAATTAAATCATGACACTCCTGCATAAAATTCTTGTCACTTAGATAAAATCTAAACTCACAACCACACCCTATGTTTTTGTCCTATGTATCAGATTTAAGGAAAACAAAATCCATTCCAGCTAGATATTAATAAGGGGGACAAGCTACAGAGGCATAGACAGCCGACAAGCAACAGGAAGCCACAGTCCCCAGGGCTGCGGGGACAAAGGAATGAGGTGGTGTGGCTGGATCCAGGACCAGGGCCTCCTGGTGGAAGCGGGGTGCTGGATGGGGCCATCTGGCAGATGCTAGAGCCATGGAGTAGCCATTTCTGGGGATTCCACCCAAAGCAGAGAGTTCACGGGAGAAGCACCATGACTTTTTTTTTTCCTTTCTCACCTTCCGATCTTCTGAACCCGGCAATCCCCTGTCTCAGGCGTCCATTCATAGAGAGATGTGTTTGTGTGTACACATGGAGTCAGGCATAAGCAAATTTTTTTTCTCTTTTTTTTTTTGCAACACTGCTTGAAATAGCAAAAAGCTAGAAATAGATCTAAATGTTCCTTGATGGTAAGACGGGCCCATGCACCATGGTCTAGTCACACATTAGACCACGGCTCGGCAGTTAGCACCAATGGTGTCTGAACACAAAGGCAAGTGAAAACCTCTGAGCTGGTCGCCTGCATCTGCTCTTGGGTCATTCCCCACCACGCTCTGCTCTGCTTGGCAGTGAGGCTGGTCCAACCAACTGGATTTCCCGGGCTCCCTTGTGCCTGGTGTCCAGCTAAGTGCGCCACTGGCAGGAGACTGGAAGGCAAGAGGAAGATGCGGCCAAGTCATTTATTTAAAATTTCATTAGATAGTGACAGACTGTTCTTCAAAAAGCCCGAACCCACTTATCCTTCTACCACAAGTGCGGCCAGGATCACCTCCCTCTACACTCCAACCAGCCCTTGATGCGACAACATTTTAAAACAAGTAGGCAAGGAATGGGACCTTATTGTTGCTTTAAGTCTCATCTCCATGATTAGTAATAAGGTTGAGCAATTTGTCCTGTGCCATTGACCATTTATAGTTCCCTATCCCGTGTATAGATTGCCTTTCATAACCGCTGGCCAGTTATCTGTTCCTTATTGATTTATAGGAGTTTCTTATTGAATATAGATTTTTAAATTCTTTATCTATTGCATGTTACCAATGTCTGTTACAAATGTGGTTTAGGTTGCCTTCTCTTCCCTTGAAATATTTTATCTTGGAACCATGAGTCACCGAGGCTGACTTTGAACCTGTGGCCCTGCTGTCTTGACCTCCCAAGTACTAGGATTACAGGCATGTGCCACCACACCTGGCTGTCATACCAGTTCCTTTGCTCCTCATCTTCCCTTTTATTTCTTTTTTTAAAAATTGTTTCCTCATTTTACTGATTCACATCCCAAGGACACTCTCTCAGAGAGGGTGTCTGGGAGCTAAAGTTTCCTAAGCCTCCCATGTCCAGAGTGGCTTCATGTTTTCTTAGGTTTGATATGGTTTTCTACATTGTAAATTAGGAGCGTTTGCTTTTGTACTTGCCTTCCCATTAGATGTTGAGACTTTGTATTACTCTTCTTTGACTTCTCAGTGTGCAGGACAAAAATATGGGTAGAAAGAACAAGGAGAGCTGGATGTGGTGGCACGTGCCTGTAATCCCAGTACTTTGGAGGATGAGACAAGAGGATTGCAGGTTCCAGGCTAGCCTCAGCAATTTTGCAAGACCCTCAGCAACTTAGTGAGAGACAGTGTTTCAAAATAAAACAGGGCTGGGGGTATAGAGCAAAGGTAGAACACCCCTAGACTCCATGCCCAGTACCACACACACACACACACACACACACACACACACACACACAAAAGAACAAGGAAACTCTTGCTCCAAGACCCCACAGTTCCCTTCTGCTTCTAAGCATTGTGATGCTCCTTTGGTTCTGGAAGTTGAGTAAAAATGATGCGATTCTGTGTAAATGTGAAGACGAGATGATGATAATATTTTAGAGAATATCTATGTGTTACACACTATATTTTTACCCTTCATCTTATTTAGTCCCTCTGATATTCTCAGCTGGAGGCTACTACCCTCCCCTTTAGTGAGAAACTGAGACACAAAGGGGCTGTGACTTGACTCAGGTGGCCTGGGTAGGACCTTGAAGGTTCTCTGGGTCCTGAGTCATACTCCTGCACCCCTTTCTTCCTTCCTTCTTCTTCCCTCCCTCCCTCCCTCCCTCCCTCCCTCCCTTCCTTCCTTCCTTCCTTCTTTCCTCCCTCCCCCTCCCTCCCCCTCTCTTTTGTACTGGGAGTTGAACCCAGGGACCTTCTACCTCTAAGCTGCACCCCTATCCCTATTTTTATATCTTGAAATAGGGTCTCACTAAGTTGCTGAGAGCCTTGCTAAGTTGCAGAGGCTGTCCTCAAACCTGCAATTGTCCTGTCTCAGCCTCCCAAGTACTGGGATTACAGGCATACACCACCACACCTGGCTAGTCCTGCACTCTTTCTACCCATGAGTCTCTCTCCTAAAGAGTGGCGACGGGCATCTGGCTATCTGGAAACTCCTGGATGTTTGGCCTCAAGCAGAAAGGCAGTGCCTTTGTTTTCCATGTTTCATTCGGCTGTTCTGTTGCGGGGCACACATAGTCTTTATCTCCAGTGCTAAATTCTGTGCCAAGGGGCACCATCTGGGGAAATGATTTAGTCTGCCTAGGCCTTGGTTGCCCTAATAATTCTCCAGGCTTCCTTTCTCTGGGCTCACTAGAATAATTACAAGGCCTCTTGGAGTTCATGAAGTTGACCTGCAGGGTCACAGAACCTCCAACAGGATAAAGAACTGCTTAAGCTCAAACACAGTGGCTCAGAGCTGATGGAAAGCATAGAATCACCTTCTCCACGTTCAGGCAGGAAACTGAGGCTCAGAGAGGGGAAGTGGCTTGCCTACAGTCACCCAGCAATAGTAACCAGACCAGAAACCAGCCAGGACACATCCCTTACCTTCCCAGATCTTTGGTCCAGATCATGACAGGGAATCCTTGGTAGTGGGTGATTTCAGCTTTGCACCTCAGGCCTTTTCTATAAAGGTCCAGATAGTAAATAGGCTTTCAGGCTATGCGATCTCTGCTGCAACGACTCATCTCTGCCCTTGTGGTGCAAAAGAAGCCATAGCCCAGAAGCCATAGCCCAGTGTAAAGAAGTGGATGTGTTTCCGTTTCAATAAAACTTCATTTACAAAGGCAGGCAGTGGGCTGGATTTGGCTGGCAGGCCACAACAGTTTGCTGTTTGTAGTTTAAAGATGATAATTTTCCAGGATCTGGTCTGCAGCCCACAGAACCTCTGAAACATCCACCTTTTTCTCAAAATGGCAAGACCATGATTATCCAGGTGATCAGGGGTGAAAAATCCTCTTCCACGAGAACCAGAATCCTTGTATACAGTGTATTGAGAGGATCCTCTGTGGCATTAATTCAGCAACATTCTTATGCCAATGAGAAAGGAGTCGGTGGTGTGGATCAGAGCCGGGCAGACAGCTTTGCTTGCCCCCTACTGGCCACGAGTTACCTCCATGTTTCCATGCCCGCCCTGGGTTTCTCCTTCTCAGAACTTCTGAGACCACTGTGGAACTGTCCACTTTCCTGTCTGTCGCCATGGCTAGGCTAGGAGCCCCTGGAAGGCAGAGTCCACGCCTTGTCCACTGCCGTGTCCCTGGGGGCCACGCTGGGCTGGTTACCCAGCGCGTCCTCAATAAATGATTATTGAACAAATAGATGACCAAGTCAATGAGTGAGTGAATTCCAGAGTCCAACCTTTGGCTGAAAGAGGAGGAGGCTGGTGCAGAGGTGATATTAGAGGTTGAGAATCGGCAGGTCTTTGGGCTAAAAGCTCCTTCATCCAAAACACTTTGTCTATAGGTTGTCTAGAAGGGGATGAGTACACACACACACACACACACACACACACACACACACATATATATATATATATATATATATAATATCTCACCAGTAACTCTGAATGTGGCCTTATTTGGAGACAGGGTCATGGCAGATGTAATCAATTTTAAATGAGGTCATTACAGTGTGCTTTAATCCAGTATGATTGATGCCCCTATAAAAAGGAGCGGCTGGGTGGCGCATACCTATAATCCTAGTACTTGGAAGGCTGAGGCAGGAGGATTGCAGGTTTGAGGACAGCCTCAGGAAGTAGGGAGACTCTCATCAACCTAGCAAGACCCTATTTCATAATAAATAAATAAAATAATAATAAATTAATTAATAAAAATAAAAGTAAATAGGGCTGGGGGTGTAACACAGAGGTAGAATGCCCCCGGTTTCAAACCCCAGTACCACAAAAACAAAAACAAAAAAGGAGGGAGGATTTGGGCACAAAGGCATGTGTGCAGAAGGAGGACAATGTAAAGGTGTGGGCGTGGCTCACTACACACAAAGGAGAGAGGCCTGGAGCCCTGAGAAGGAACCAATCCCGATGACACTTTGATCTCAGACTTCTAACTTCCAGAACTGTGAGACGATAAATATCCGTGGTTTAAGCCCCCAGTCTGTGGTAGTTTGATGTGGAAGCCTAGCAAGCTAATGCAAAGTCCTTACTTTCAAAAAAGCAGCAAAAGCAGCTTGGATCCCAGATCCTGAGGTGGGGCTCTGGCAAAGTTGGAAAACACTATGGGGCTCTAGTGCTCTGCTCTTAGAGGTATTTATTACACATGAGTTTTTTTTTTTTTTTGTACTAGGGATTGAAGTCAGGGGCATTCTACCTCTGAGCTACACCCTCAGCCCTATTTTGTTTTTTATTTTGGGTCTCACTAAGTTGCTGAGGGCCTCGCTAAGGAGTAGCTGAGGCTATCCTCGAATCTGCAATCCTCCTGTCTCAGCCTCCCAAGTACTGGGATTACAGGTGTATGCCACCACACCCAATGTGGACATGAGTTTTTAAAGTGCTTCCTAGCACACGCCTGTAATCCCAGTACTTGGGAGGCTGAGACAGGAGGATAACAGGTTCCAGGCTATCCTCAGCAGTTTAGTGAGACCCTGTTTCAAATTAAAAAATAAAAAAAGATCTGGGGGTGTAGCTCAGAGATAGAATGCCCTTGGATCTAAGGGTTCAAGCCCAGTACAAAAAAAAAAATGCTTCTTTTAGTGAAAGTGAGGCTCCCTCTCTGACATTCATTGACTGGTTTATTCACTGTCCTGGGTCCTGAAACCTCATGAAAGGTAACTGGATGGGGTGTGTCCAGAGGTTGGGAGTCCAGGGCCAGGGGCGGTGGCCAGGGCTTACTGAGATGTCAAGAACTAGACCAGTGGTGGGCTGTGTAACTGAAGAAGAAGGGAGGGATGCAGATTCTCCTCTGTGGGAGAGGAGAAGCCTGTTCTCTCTAACCAGAATCCTGGAACTCCTGTTCATTTCTAATTAAACAGAGGTGGCTCAGGCTTCACGTGTATTTCAGTCACAGTTATATTAATTTCACCGAGTTCCTAGGCCACGATGGCTCTATGAATCCTGCCTTTCTTGAGCTAATGGGGTGGCATAAATAACTCCAGGGGAAGCACAGGGCCCAGCAGCTCCTAAGTCAGGCTGGAGTTAATCAATCCTCTGTTCAATGTGTAGCTGAAGGCTCTGATGTTAGGTCAGAGGTTGTGCCTGTTTGGGGCTAATTTCCTCCTAACAGATGCCACTCCAGAGAGCCTGGGTGCTCTCTGCTCAGCGGGAGGCCATACTGGGAAATTAAAAATCTGGCCTCTGATGCTGTCCTTGGCTCAGAGACAGCCAGCTCATGGAAGAGTGAGGGTGGCTCTCTGACTCTCCATCTGGTGGTCCCTCATCTCCCGCGAGAGACTGGTTCAATCTCCCTTTGCAGGGGCAAAGGCTTCCTGTCTATCTGCTGTCTGTAATTGTCCCCCTGCTGATGACAGCTCATTTTACCTGGTAGCACCACAGCCTTCGTTTCCGCCAGGAGACAGGATGCACAGGGTTAAGGACTTGCCGCTGCAGCCAGGCTGCTTTCAGATCTTGGCTCCATCTCTTCCTTGCTCTGAGACTTTGAGCAAGTTATCTAACCCCTCTGCTTCTCTATTTCCTCCTTTGTAAGACAAGTGGGGAAGATGCAGCCTAATGCTACCCAACCACGAGGCTTACTGTGAGGACTTAATGCATTGTCAAGTCCGGGGCTGGGGCCTGGCACATCAGCAACACTCAGTTATTATTAGACCTCTCTCCTCCGGGACTTCATCTGCCCTGGTTTCTTGAGAAGCATCCATGGCAGCTCATGGATGCCCTGACCTTCCCTGTAGCATCCCAGTGGAAAGGCAAGACCGAGAACTAGGTTTGGCAGGGAATCCACTGCTGGGGCTCAGAGGCTCCTGCCAGTCCAACTGGGAATTTTCATGTCCTGGAACTAGGAGGGGGTCAGCCTTCAGCTCCTTAGATGCTCTGCTGACAGGGAACTATGGCCATCCTACACTGCAGCAGGCCATGGACCAACCAGTCTAGGCTGGGTCATCTCTCAAACTGCCTGCTCAGCTTCATGCTCAGAGCACCCTGAGGACAGCAGAGAGAGGATTCAAGTACCTGCTCCCTAGAGCACAACACTCAACAGTCTACAAAGCCCTGTTACCCATTTTTTGAGATCTCTGTGGAACATCTCCAGAACCTGGGGAGACTGACATTTCACAGATGAAGATACTGAGATTGCAGAAGGTAGGTGGCCACCTGAGTCACATAGCTGGGGCAGTGGGACCATCATGCAGCTGCCCAGAGTGACTGGGTCCAGGGTGTTGCTCTTCACCAACCAGCACATTCCCCAGAGACCTGAGCTCAGCTTGTGTGCTGGGGATAGAGAGCAGGAGACCACCTACAGACCATTCCGGGGGTTCCCTCCCCCACCGCTCTACATAGGAGCAGAAAATATAATTCCAAAAGGCACCCTCACCCACTTTTTTTTCAGAAGTCTCTAGAATAAACCCAACTCCCAGAGATGGAGGCTCAATTCATTAAGCTTGGATGATTAATTACAGGGCAATTAAATATTTGATTAAATTAATCCTAAGGTGTTTAAACATTGTTTTGCAAAGACTGTTTGCTCATTAATTATAAGGGGAAATGCACGGATGACTGGGATGGAGGCCGCAGGAGGGACGAGGAGGCCTGGGGCTCACCCTGTTCAAGACATTTCCTTGAAGAGGTAGGAACTGCCTCTGTCTGCAGCCTGCTCTGCCAGCCAGCCTTGGTACTTCTGTGCTTTCATTTGCAAATATGCCCAAGGAGGGTGGAGTCTTAGAAGGAACCCTGATAGAGCTGGGGTCAGGAAACAGGAGATCATCCTGTCTCTATCATGGACACCCCAGGAGCCAAGAGGACTCCAAGAGGAGTCCCTGCCTTCTTGGTGTCAGGGCCTTAGTCTTCCCATCAGTGCAAGTGGGGAGAACGTCGACTCTCCACAGTTTCTTTGGGGTTGGACCCTTGAGCAGTTTTACTCACTGTTATGGTGTGGGTTTGGAACCATACAGGTGCATGCAGGAAGACCATTTAGGAGGCCAAACTAGTCCAAGTGGGTGGCAGCAGGGAGAGAAAGAGAAGGGCACAGGCAAGTCTTTATTTTGGATTTACTGGTGTGAGAGAAAAACAGGTGAAAGGAGGACTGTGAGGTTTCTGGTTTTGTTACAGGGTGCACAGTAGAGCCATTTATGAGTGCATTATATGGGAGAAGGGCCCGATTTGGGGTTCCAAGCAAGGAGTTCAGAGCTGGACAGGTCAGGTTTGGTGTTTCCATTAAGCGGCCAGGTAGAAATGTCAGGTCAACCTCAGATATGGGAACTGAGAACTC
Source organism: Glis glis (assembly GCA_004027185.1). NCBI lineage: Eukaryota > Metazoa > Chordata > Mammalia > Rodentia > Gliridae > Glis > Glis glis. The sequence goes on along the minus strand of PVJS01010622.1, from coordinate 30,693 downwards.
AGAAGAGTCATAGAGTCATCCTGAGAAGGTCATCGGCATGCAGGTGCATGGAAAGCCACGAGGAGGGGTGGAGCCACCTGGAGAGGGAGAGAAGAGATGACAAGAGTCCAGAGCAAGGGGCGAATGGTCTCATATTCTGGGAGGGGTGTGAAGAAGGAAAAGCCAGCACAGAAGACCAACATGGGAGAAAGGAGGGGGCAGCCTAGTGGAGGAAGGAAGGCGTTCCAAGCAGGAAGTACATTGCTGAATGCTGTTGACAGATGGAGTAGGGTGGTGGACCGACCAAAGTGGCCATTGCATCGGGCATTATGGAGGTTAATGGGTGACCATTGTGTCGAATAAAAGCAGATCCAGACTTAGATAGGGAAAGGCTTTAATTAAAAGGAAAGACTATGGCAATAGGAAGAACACCGATCTTAGAACTCTGCAAACATTGCAAAATCAAACACAAGGGTTTTCCAGAGATAAGCGGAGCCTCAGGAGGGGAAGCTGGAAAACAAGAGGAAATGACCAGGGGTCTCAGGAAGTGTCCTGCAGTGGTAAGGGTTCCCAGGAGAGGGAGATAAGGGCATGGGGGGGGCGTTCCGCTCCTCTGTGCTGGCTTGCACGTGGGGGTGAGCAGAGTTCAGGCCTGAAGGAAAGAGAGAAGCATGAACAGACTTTGGTCACGCAAGGCAGAGGGCAAGCCGTGGGCTGCTGTAGACACTGCGTCAAGGACAAAGACAGTCGCAGGGTGGCTTGAAGGGGGAGGGGGAGATGAGGGACCGAGGACAGCCAGTGTGGACAGCTCTTCTAAGTTTTATTGTGAGGGGGAATGGGGAGATGAGGTGGTGGCTAGAGGGAGACACTTTGACCAAAGAATGATTAAAAAAAAAAAAAAAGATGAGAGCCAGGCATGGTGGCTCATGCCTGTAATCCCAGTACTTTGGAGGCTGAGACAGGAGGATCACAGATTTGAGGCCAGCCTTGGCAACTTAGCCAGACCTGCAGCAATTTTTCAAAATAAAAAGACCACAATTCAAAATAAAAAGGGCTGTATCGCTTTCAAGGTAGACTCCCCCTGGGTTCAATCCCAGTATTACACACACACACACACACACACACACACACACACACGGACATATGGTGAGAAATCACAGAGCATATACCAGTTATGTCGTTGGTAAAGATTCATCAGAAAGCAAGGCTGTGACTTGCTGTCAGCATGTGCTGGCTACTGTCTCCTCTTGCTCTTTCTATCCATTGCAACCACCTCTGGCATATTGCCTCGTTCCTGGGGGTCTCTGGACAGCAGCCTCCCCAGGATGAGGGACAGTCTATGGAAGGCCCAGGGGTGGGCAGCTCAGAGCTGGGACCCCTGAACCTTCTAGAAGAGATGCAGGAAACAGCTGTTTCAGCCACTGTGGGGAGATGGCAAGAAGCCTGGGCTGGCAGCCTGGAGTGCTGGCTCTCCTCCCAGTTCTGATGCTAGTTAGCATTGTGACCTTGGGCTGGTCACTTCCTCACTCGGGGCACCAGCTTCCCCTCGGGGAGGGAGCAACTCTGCAGCGATGTTTTGTGAACTATTCCCCTTCAGTGCCCACCTCTTCCTGCTGCAAACCCCACAGTGTGATGCCCCTGTCCGTACCCTTCCACCTCCTTCTGAGCCTTAACTCATGCTCTTCTTAACTTTCCTCCTGGTCCAGCTTAAATCTGCTTCTTCCAAGCTTTTCTCTACTAGCGTCCAGGATGGCCTAAGTCTGTTCCTGCTGTGGACTCAGAATGAGTTCAGCTGGGCTCTCTTCCCTCCCCAGCACCTTCTTCCCTTACAAGACAGATGAGCCCCACTTTTCCCTGTGAGCAGAGTTTGTACTTGGGTGCCAGGAGCAGGGGTGGACCAGAATATTTTCCTTCTGTCTCATGGACATTGGAACTGGCAGTTGAATGCCTGGCTTCCCCTGAGCATCCCAGGGCAGAGAAATCTTCAAAAACCAATAGCTTTCACTGGTGGAACTTTGCAAAGCCCTCCACAGCGGCAAGCCCAGATGGCCCCTTCCCTCTCCCCACGTGGCTCTGCTCAGTATTTGGTTCACCAAGAGGATCAGAAGGTTCAATCAGCTTTATGAGAATTAAAACAAGACAGCTGGGGGGCAGCAAGGGATCCCCTGTCCCATGCCCAGCAAAATTCCACATTCTTGGAAGCTTCGAGGTATTTGAAACAAATGTGCACTTAACTCTTGCAATTGTAGGTTTGAATACTCTATTTCAAGCTTGAAAGAAGAGATTATTTTGTAGAAAGATTGCACAGTGTGGTGGAAAGGACTTGAGGTTTGGAATCAGATTGGAGTTTACTTTGGAATATTAGCCCTTCTATTTCCTGGTGGTGTGGGTTTCAGGCAATCTATGCATCCACCCTGAGCCTCACTTTCCATCTGTAAAAAGGGGATGTCTGAGCCAGGTATGGTGGTGCATGCCTGTAATCCCAGGATTTGGGAAGCTGAGACAGGAGGATCTCAGGTTTGTGGCCAGCCTTAGCTACTTAGCGAACCCCTCAGTAACTTAGCAAGACCCTGTTACAAAATTAATAATAATAATAATAATAATAATAATGATAATGATAACGAAAGGCCTGGGGGTGTAGCTCAGAGGTAGAATGTCCCTGGGTTCAATCCTCAGCACAAAAATAAAAGAGGGGGTGTGTGTCCTTAAGAAGCCCTGCCTACATGCCTCATGGGTTTGACTCTAAAATCAAGTGAGGGGTTTGTGGGACTGATTGGGGAACTTGTGGTCCATGGGATGGCAGGGTTGAGAAGGGGACCTGGCTCCCTGAGTGGCTGCTGGCACGGGGCTGGATGACAGTGCATGCAGGCGGCGGCACCATGCTGTGTGGCGTGGGCTTAGCTTTTAACCTGGATCCCTCGAGGCAGTAACTGTTCTGGCTAATTGGAGCAGAATGAAAATCTCCCCCAGTGCAGCAGAAGAAAGCAGCTGGGAGGGAAGGCGCCAGCGGGACAGAAGGCCCTGGGTACCCAGACGAGGATGGTGGGGCTGCTGCGGAGGGAGACGCAGGCAGGGAGGCTGGAAGGCAGGGGCCGGCTCCGCGCAGTGCCATGTTGACCACAGGGAGGAGAGCTGGAAATCTGAACCTTGCATTTGACACTGGCATGTGTACTTAGGTCTCAGCTAACTTTCAGTCAAAAGTATCTAGTTTTTTCAAAGTGCTCTTTCACACATTTTCAACTCATCTTTGGGTCTTTTTAAATGTCAGAGCTCTACCTGCAGATGCTCGGGTAACTGCCTGTTTCACTTCTGCCATTGAAACCTAGTATTTTTCCAAAGGAACTGAAGTCAGAATATGATGGTGCTACATATATATCCATGTTTATAGCAGCACAATTCACAAGAGCCAAATTATAGAACCAGCCTCGATGCCCATCGACAGAGGAATGGATTATGAAACTGTGGTATATGGAATTTTACTCAGCTATAAAGAAGAACAAAATCATGTCGTCTGCAGGAAAATAGATAGAACTGGAGAATATTATGTCAAGTGAGGTCAGCCAGTCTCAGAAAGTGAAGGGTTGTATGTTTTCTCTCGTATGTGGAAGTTAGAGAGAAATGAGGAAACAAAAGGATTTGAGATAAAAGATAAAAGAGGAGAAACTACAGTGGAGCGATGGAGGGGTTTAAGGGAAAGAGGGGGGAGGAGACTTGATGAAGGAAAAACCCAGTTCAAATAATGCTATGTACATATACGGAATTATCAATGCCAATCTCAGTAACACTTATGGGGAAGGAGAGGTGGGGGTGGGGTCGGATTCAGAAGGGAACAAGCCAAGTGCTGTGTGCATGTGTGTTGCCATCACTCTAAATCTCATTACAAGGCACTTTTACATTTATATATATAAATGTATACATATATATACATTTACATATATATATATATAAAGCCAAAACATCCCTTCCAAAATGATGTCATCAAATGACAGGGGAGTTGTAACTGAAGGAACTCTGCCACTAGGAGAAAATGTCATTATTCACTCAATATTCATTCTACAAAGGACTGTTGATGAAAATAAAGACCAAAATGAAAGTCATTAAAATCATCTTGAGCCGGGCGTGGTGGCACACGCTTGTAATCCCAGTACTTTTGGGAGGCGGAGACCAGAGGATCCGGGTTCGCGGCCAGCCTCAGCTCTCTGTCTCTGTCTGTCTGTCTGTCTGTCTGTCTCTCTCTCTCTCCTTAGTGAGGCCCTCCGCAACTTCGTGAGACCTGGTTTCAAAATAAAGTATAAAAAATAGGGCCGGGGGCGTAGCGCGGAGGTAGAACACCCCTGCGTTCAATCCCCGGTACCGCAAAAAAAAAAAATCATCTTGATAATTACCCCAAAAACAGTGTGATAAAATTCAACTCTTTTTTTTTCCTGAGGTACTGGTGATTGAATCTGGAACTTCACACATGCTAGACAAGTGCTCGACTGCAGGCAGAGCTACACCCCAGTTCCTGAACCATTTTCAAAAAATTAACTTAAAAATTAAAGGATTTCTCAATAGGATAAAGCATACCTATTTTAAAACAAAACTCCATACCTGTAAAATACAAATAATGTTAAAATTAGGAACAAAAAAGAAAGCCTGTCATTTTCATACTGATAATCAATTAACAAGTTGATTTACACCCTGCAAAGCTCCTAAGGAGATTTATAGCAGTGGAACTTGACCTTGTTTGGCCATCCCAGTCACTTCAGTAAGGTAAGATAAAATAAGCTGGGAAAAAGAGACAAGAAAACATTTGTACGGGTTGTAAACACCAAGGACCAGTAAAAATTCATGAATTAAAGAGTTTAAGGGAGAAGATGGATGCAAACTGCATACATAAGAATTCATGCCCCTCCTGAACACCAGCAGCAGCTAGAAAATAGAATGAAAACCATCCATTTATAACAGAAACAAGGGTGCTGATGTACTTAGGAATAACTATAATATATGCATGACCTTTATAAAGAAAATTACCAACCCCGAAGGGGCAGCAGCAGGGAGACAGACGTAACAGATCCTAAGAGGAGGACACTTGGTACCGTGACAGTGTCTCCCTGCCTTAGTCAATTTTTGAACACAGTCAGCAGCACTTTGACCAACGCGACGGATTCTGGAGAAACAAACAGATTAAGATTTCAAAGGACAGGCTAAGAAAAACGAGTAAGTGACAAGACTTAACCCATAAGAATTAGAACATTCTATAAAATAATAATTTAAAGATAATTAAAAATGAATGATGCTGGGAAACTGGATAGCCTGGAAGAATTTTAATTTAAGCTCCCCTTTAGACTAAAATAGACTGCCGATGGATGCGAGAGCTAAATATAGTTTGAAAAATTGAAAAGTTAGCAGAAAATAAAATATGTATTGTCTGTACAAAGAAAGACCACTCCGCTTTGAAGCAACAGAAGAAACCACAAAGGATCAGACTGACAGACGAGAACAAGTGCAAAATACAAACTCTCCTACGTTAGATAAAACAATGCAGTGGAACGACGCAACACTGGATGGAAAAATGTAGTTGCCCCAACTTTGATACACACGGGTTGATGGCTATGCTACTAAGAGTTCATTAAAATTTGTAAGAGAAAAAATGTTATGACTCGATAGAGAAGTAGGCGACAAGCCGGGCGTGTTGGCACACGCTTGTAATCCCAGTACTTTGGCAGGCAGAGACCGGAGGATCCGGGTTCGCAGCCAGCCTCAGCTCTCTCGCTCTCTCTCTCCCTGTCTCTCTCTCTCTCTCTCTCTTTAGTGAGGCCCTCTGCAACTTTGTGAGACCCGGTTTCAAAAAAAAATTATAAAAAATAGGGCCGGGGGCATAGCGCGGAGGTAGAACGCCCCTGGGTTCAATCCCCGGTACTGCAAAAAAAAAAAAAAAAAAAAAAAAAGAAGAAGTAGGCGACACATTTAGGCAGGCTGGTCACACAGGGGCACACCAGTATGTTAGCAAATACCTGGGGAAATGTTTAGCCTTGCTAGTAATCGGAGCAATTAGAATTAAGCGATCTCAAACTATTTGATTAGCAAAAAAAAAAAAAATTCATCCCCCCTTTAAACACACAACCACCACCATGCTAAGGTTGGAGAGTGGGGTGTGGGATATGAGTGGGCACTCAAACTCAGTTACTCTCAGAGGTAATGTGAATAGCACCATTCTTTAAGTGAGCAGTGTGTAAGAAGAATCTAAAAATATTTATGTCCTTTGGCCTTATGAGTTCACCTCTGCAAAGAAAAATCTATACCTTTGATGGTGTTCCATGTGGTATTATTCAATAACAGAAATTTGCAAACTCTTAAAACTAAAACAATAACAACCAAGGCACCCCCAAATCCCAACACTAACAAAGCTATGTTCATTTTTATGCGTTTTCTTTGAAGGAAACCTATATTTGAAGGAAACTATAATTTGAAGGAAACCTATATACTCAGTAATAGGGGAATTGTTTAGTAAATTATAGGGTATCTATACTATTTTATGAAGCTATTAAATTGGACTGTGAAAGCTGTATGGAAATGTGAAAAAAATGTTTATTGTATATTGTTAGGTAGACAAAAAAGACCCCGTCTGGATACAAAATTGCACACATACAATAAATGCCCAGGAAGGGAAAATGCACCGATGAGTGCAGGAAGAAGACTCATAAAAATGAACATAGCTTTATTAGGGTTGGGATTTTTGGGTGCCTTGGTTGTTATTGTTTTAGTTTTAAGAGTTTGCAGGGCATGCGGGTTTCATGTCACAGGCTCCTTCCCAGCCATAGCCCCTTCCCTGGTTGGAATCTGTGTCCCGGGAGACCCAGATGCCAGCAGAAACAGCTGCCTCTGCAGCACCAGTCCCCAGGTGGCAGGGCCTGGCTGTTTTTCCAGACAAATTATTACTGCTGGGGCCACATTGACCAGCTTCAGTCTCGTTCCCAGGGCTCCCAGGACATCTCAGCCTTGGGGTCTGAGCCTCTCCAACCCGAGAGCCAGCAGGACAGCATCTAGGGCCAATGGAGAACTTCTCAAACTCAGCTCCCTCCAAGTCCTGGGCAAGGCTCGGGTACCAGGAGCTCATTCAGGAACCAGGAGCAGACTGCCCACAGCCGTCCTGAGAGTCAGGCCAGCTCTGAGAGCCAAGCCATGCAGACCCTGGATTGAATGCTACCCCCTCCTACCCATTACTGTGGGCCCAGGAGCTCCAGGCTTCCCCACCCGTCCCGAGAGTGTACGGTGTGTGGATGGGAGTGTGCACTGTGTGTGTGTGTGTGTGTGTGTGTGTGTGTGTGCGCGCGCATGCACATGCACATGGACTCCTCATATTCCTTCTCTCCCGCCTGCATTTAGTGATCGCCTCCTCTGGCCTGTGTTCCGTGGGGACTCGCTTCCTTTATTCCTCCTCCAAGAGTGTCTGTGGTGTTGACACAGGTTGGAAAAGAACTCCCAAGACAGAGAGCAGAGCTACAGACAGGTTTATTTAGGAAAGCAAGAAATACACATTCAAGGGAGAATGTGGGTCATCTCTGGAGTGAGAGAGACCCAAAGCAGGAGATACACACTGGAAGGAGGATGCGGGCCATCTCCAGATAGCTCATGGCTCTCTTTATAGGAGACTTTTGCGAGGGAGGAGTGGGTAGGAGGAGGTATGTGAGGATGACCTCGGTCCTGTAGTCACAAGATGATCCAGGTGTTTTGGTTATGGCTCCAGGGTCCTGATGGGGCCTTCAGGGACGTGTCAGCTTCGGCTATTTTGGTTGTAACACAGCTAGACTTGTGATCGGCCATGTTCTTAGCATTGCAACATGGCAGGTGAGGCTCATGGGGCTCTGCAGTCAGAACACTCATTCTTGGGGCTCCCTGCAGCCTCCCCTGGCCACATCCCAAGGTTAGCCAAGGTACCACATATAGGACCCAAGTGCCTATTATGAATAATAGTTATAAGGATGAAGAATATACCACCAGCAGATGGACAGCATTTTACAGTTGCAGAGTGCTTCCATGCAATCTTGTCTCTGTGCTCTTCCTTCCTGCAAAAGGACAGTGGCAGCCCTGAGCCCATCTTAATGCTCAAATTGGCTGCATCCCCAGTTCCCACAAAGAATGTCATCCCACCAGTTGTCATGATTTTTACAGGGTTCCTGAAGTCTCATAAGAAGAGGAAGAGGTCACATGATACATGGCACGGCAGTGTGCTGCAAATTTCTGGTAGATGGGTTCCTTTTCCCATGACTCTCCTCTCTTCGGGCCTAAAGGTCCACCCTAGGTGCACAAATCCAGGAATTTGCCTGACCAAAGAGGGTTCTTTCTGGGCGGGGACTCTCATGCCTGTTTCTAGGGCACTAAGGTTTGTTATCCCAGAGGCAAGGAGCCCTCATTTCATTTATATCGTAATAAAACTCATATTGATTTTAATAAAATTGAAAAATCTCTTTGTGAATGGAAACCCCGGGGCCCCACCCGGAACTGCTGACCAGCCGCATTTTCTCCACACCATGGACGTTTTGATTCATGTCTGGGCAGCGTTGTGGTCCAGGGCCGATTTCCCTGGCAGAATAAATGTGAACGATAAAAAGTTGCACATTTGAGTATCTCCCGAGGGCTCTTGGAGGCTCCTGGCTGGAAGGGAGGAATATTTTCCAGTGTGGTGGTCAGAGAGACAAATACTGCATATTCTCAGTCAGAAGCTAAATAAGTTGATCTCATAGACATAGAGTAGAACAGTGGTTACCAGAGGCTGGGGAGGGTCAGGAGGAGAAAGGATAGAGAGAGACTGGTTAATGGGTAGAAAAATACAGCCAGATAGGAGGAATAAGCTCTAGCATTTTATAGCACAATAGGGCAACTATAATTTATAATAGTTATTGCATATTTCAAAATAACTAGAGAAAAGAATTTTGAATGTTCCCAACACAAGAATATGATAAATGTTTGAAATGATGAATATGCTTATCACTCTTATTTAATCATTACACATTGCATATGTATCAAAATATCATACTGTACCCTATAAATATATACAAGTATTGTGTGTCAATCAAAAATTAAAGCGCAACCTGATTAAGTTCTGGGGATCTGTCCATATCTGTATCTGTCTCTGTCTCTATCTCTATATTTATATATCTCCATGAAATCATCACCAAAAACAAGATAATGAACACATCCATCACCCAGAAGTTTTCTCCTGCCCCTTTACACGCTCTCCATCCCCAGGCAACAGCTCATCTGCTTTCTTTCACAATAAATTAGTTAGCATTTTCTAGAGTTTTATATAAATGGGATTATACAGTAGGCAGTCATTTTTTCCCTTCTGGCTTCTTTTACTTAGCATTAAAAAATCCATCCATTTTGCAGCCTGGGCCAGTACTTTTTGTAGTTTACTTCTTTTTAGGGTTGGATGATATTCCAAGGTATGCATAGACCACAATTTCCTGGCCCATTCATCTGTTGATGGACATTTCGTTTGTGTCCAGCTTGGAGCTGTTACAGATGAATCTGCTGGGAACGTCGATGCACAAGTCCTTGTAAGGGTCTGAGCTCCCATGTCTCGTGGGTAACCGCTGAGGGGTGGCATAGCCAGGTCTTATGATAGGTGCATGTTTCAGTTTTTTAAAACTGGAGTTTTTTTTTTGCAGTACTAGGGATTGAACCCAGGGGCATTCTACCTCCGAGCTCCACCCCCAGCCCTATTTTTTATTCTTTATTTTGAAACAGGGTCTCACTAAGTTGCAGAGGGCCTCACTAAATAGCTGAGGCTGACCGTGTACTGGGATCCTCCAGTCTCAGCCTCCCAAGTACTGGGATTATAAGCGTGCGCCACCACGCCCGGCTAAAAGTGGAGGTTTTTTAAAACTCAATTGAAGATAACTGGGGATTCACATGCCTTCTTAGGAAATAATACAGAGTGGTCCTGTGTCCTGTTTTCTTTTACCCACTTTCCCCCTATAATAACATTTTGCAAAGTTATGGTACGATATCACAAACTGGATATCAACATTGATATAATTCATCAATATTATTCAGGTTTCCTAGTTTTACTTGTAGTGTGTGTGTGTGTGTGTGTGTGTGTGTGTGTGTGTGTGTGTGTTTATTTATATACAATTTATCACAAGTGTAGATTTGAGTGTTTACCATTACAGCCAAGATACTAATCAGAACCACTAATCAGAAGCTCCATCAGAACCACAAACCCTGGGTTGCCCCCTTTTTTGTTGCATTGGGAATTAAATCCAGGGGCATTCTACCTCCAAGCTATATCCCAAATCCTTTTTTATTTTTTATTTTGAAACAGTCTCACTAAGTTGCTGAGGCTGGTCTTGAACCTTTGATCCTCTTGTCTCAGCCTTCCAAATACTGGGATTACAGGCATGGGTCACCACGCCTGGCTTGGGTTGTCCCTTTCTAATAACTATACATGCCTCTCTCCTGTTCTGACCCCCATTCCTAACCCCAATTACCAATTTTTCTCTATTTCTAAAACTTAAAAATTTCAGAAATGTTATGTAAATGGAACCATACAGTATGTACCCTTTTGGCACTGATTGGCTTTTTTTTTTTTTTTTTTTTTTTGCGGTACCGGGGATTGAACGCAGGGGCATTCTACCTCTGCGCTACGCCCCCGGCCCTATTTTTTATACTTTATTTTGAAACCGGATCTCACGAAGTTGCGGAGGGCCTCACTAAGGAGAGAGAGAGGGGGAGAGAGAGAGAGAGAGAGAGAGAGAGAGAGACCACGCCTGGCTACTGATTGGCTTTTTTCATTCAGCATACTTCCTGGAGATTCTTCCAAGACGTGGCTTATATCAATCATCCATTCCTCTTTATAGATTAGTAATATTCCAAGTTATGAATGTGCCAGTTTGTTTAACCATTCATCTGTTGAAGGACATCTGGTTTGATTTGAGTCTTTGGTTATTATGAATAATGCTGTTATGAACATATGTGGACAGGTTTTTGTGTGAATACAGTTTTCAGTTTTCTGGGGTAAATGTCTAAGAATATAGTTGCTAGGTTGAATAGTAATTGCATGCTTAGTTTTATGTGTTTTTTTTTTGTACTGGAGATTGAACCAAGGAGCATTCTATCCCCAGCCCTACTTCATTTTTTATTTGGAAACAGGGTCTTGCTAAGTTGCTGAGGATCTCACTAAGTTGCTGAGGGTCTTGCTGAGGCTGGCCTTGAACCTGCAATCTTCCTGTCTCAGTCTCCCAAGTACTGGGATTATGAGCATGCACCACCACACTCAGCTGCATGTTTAGTTTTATTTAAAAAATAGCTAAATTCTTTTCCTAGAGTGGATGTACCATTTTATATTGCCGCCAGCAATACATGAATGATCTGGTTCACCTTTCAGCATTCTTTGTTTGCCTCTTCCATTATTTCCAGGGTTTATACAAGTACTTAGTTGGGAGAACCAGAGAGAAATGGGTTTATGCCACCTTGTCCAGACTAGAAGTCTTCCATTTTTAAAAACTGGATTGTTCAATATTTTATTTTTAAGTTTTGAGAGTTCCTTATATATTCTGAACAAAAGTCCTTTATCAGCAATATGATTTGCCAACATTTCCTCCTAGTAGTTTATCCCTTCATTCTTTTAACACTGTCTTTTGAACAGAAGAAGTTCTTAATTTAATGAATTCCAATTTATCAGTTTTTTTCTTTTATGGATTGTGCTTTTGGTTGTCATATCTAAAAAGTCTGTGACTACTAATTGAGGTCACAAAGATTTCCTCTTATATTTTCTTTAAAAAGTTTTTGGGTTATACATTTTACCTTTTGGCTCTTGATCCTTTATGAGTAAATTGTTGTGCATGCTCTACCTTGTCTGCTTAGGGCTGATATGACAGGACACATAGACGGGGTGGCTTAGAAACAGACATTAATTTCTCACAGTTATGGAGGCTGGATGTCTTCTTGCCTTCCACTCAGCTGCCTTCTTGCTGTGTTCTCACATGGCAGAGAGAGGAGAGGGAGAGAGTACTCGGGCCTCTCTGTCTACTTAAAAAGGCACTAATCCCACCATGGGGGCCCCACCTCATGACCTCTTCTAAATCTAATAACCTCCCAAAGACCCCATCTCCAAATACCATCACATTGGGGATTAGGGCTTCAATGTATGGATTTTGGAGGAACACAGACATTCAGTACACAGTATGTGCAAGATATAGAGCAAATTTTATATTTTCTGTGTATATATCCAATTGTTCTAGTATCATGTGTTGAAAAGATGACATTTTATCCACTGGACTGTTTTTACATCTTTGTCAGTATTCAGTTGTTCATAGATGTGTGCCCCTATTTTTGTACTCAGTATTCTGTTCCATTGATCTATTTGTCTGCCTAGTCACTAATATTACAATGTCTTGATGACTATAGCTATATAGTAAGTCTTGAAATTAGGAAATGTTAGCTTGCTAACTTTGTTCTTCATTTTCAAACTTCTCGCAACTCTTCTAGGTCTTTTACATTTACCTGTGAATTTCTGAATCATTTTGATTCATCATCTTTTCTATTTTCAAAAGTTTGCTACAATTTTAATTGGGATAATATTGACTGTACAGTTCTACTTGGGAAAATCAATATCTTAGCAATTTTCAGTCTTCTTATCCATGAGCACAGTATATATCTTTCATTTTATTTTGGTCATCTTTAATCTCTGTCATCAATTTTTGTAGTGTCTAGTGTACAGGCCTTGCAGTTCTTTTGCCAGATTTATTACAATATATTTCATATTTTATGTTATTGTAAATGACATTATTTTCTTAATTTTACTTTCTGATTGTGATACTAATACAGTAGTTGATTTTTTAAATATTTTTCTTGTATCCTACACGTTTGCTGATGTCACTTTTTAGTTCTCTTAGCTTCTTTTTTATAGATTTTATACATAGATGATAATGTCACGTACAAATAAAGACAATTACTTTATCCTTTGCAATCTTGAGGTATTGTATTTTTTCTTTCCCTACTCCACTGGCCAGAGCCTCAGTATAATATGCAGTAGAAGTGGTGCAAGTAATCATCCTTGCCTCGGTTCTGATTGTGGGGGAAACATTTAGTTTTTCGCCACTGAGTATCATGTTATTAGCATGTTGGCATTACAGTTTTTTCTTTTTTTTTTTGTAGTACTAGGGATTGAACCCAGGGGCCTCCACTTCTGAGCCACACCACCAGCACTGCTTTATTTTTTATTTTGAAAGAGGGTCTCACTAAATAGCTGAGAATCTCACTAAATTGTTGAGGCTAGACTTAAACCTGCAGTCCTCCTGTTTCAGCCTCCTAACTACTGGGATTACAGGTGTGCACCACCACACCTGGCTGGCATCACAGTGTTTTCATAGCCGCATTTTATTGGACTGAGGAAATAACTTTCTAGAGTTTTAAGAAGAAATGGATCTTATATTTCTGTCATTTGTTTTTTTCTGCCTCTTTTAGATGATCACATGGTTTTGCTTTTAATTTTTTTATCATAATAAATTATCCTGTTTTTCAAATGTTAGACCATCTTGCATTCCTGGAATAAATTTCACTTTAGTTGTGGTATATTATCCTTTAAGTATGTTTTTAGATTCAACTTGGTAAAATTTTAGAATTTATGTTCATCAAGGTTACTTGGTGTTCTGTGGTTTTCTTTAGTGTCTTTATCTGGTTTTGGTATTAGGGTGATGTGAGCCTAGTAAAATAAGGTAGAAACATTTTTTTTCAATTTTCTGGAAGAGTTTGTATTGAATTCATACATTTTCTCCCTTGAATGCTTGGTAGAATTCACCAGTAAAGCCATCTGGGCCTGGGGTTTTCTTTGTGGAAGTTTTTTTGTTTGTTTGTTTGCCATTGAACTCAATTTCTTTAATATATATGGGCTAGTCAGATTATTTCATTCTTCTCAGATGCATATTTTTACTTTGTATTCTTTTCCAGGAAGTTATTTATGTGATCTAAATAGTCAAATTTATTTGTATACGATTATTCATAATATTTCCTTCTAATTTTTTGTATGTTTTGTTTTGGAGATTGAACCCAGCAGTACTTTACCACTGAATGACATTACCAGCCCTTTTTATCTTTTATTTTGAGACAGGGTCTTCCTAAGTTGCTGAGACTGGCCTAAAACTTGCAATCCTCCTGCCTCAGCTTCCCAAGTATCTGGGATTACAGGCATGTGCCACCATGCCTGACTCCTTCTTATCTTTAAGTATCTATAGATTCTAGGAATGCTCTCTCTCTCATATCCGATATCAGTAATTTTTGTCTTTACTCTTTTTTCCTGAAGACGCTACCTGGAAATTTATCAATTTTATGATTTGTCTTAAAGAATCAGCTTTTATGTTTATTGATTTTCTCCACTGTTGTTCTGTTTTTAATTTCTTTTGCCCTCTCTTCCTGTATGCAGCCATGAAGCTGAGCCAGTTTTGACCCTACAGACAGGACCACACTTTGTATGATGGAGGAGAAACAAAAAAGAAAGATCCAGAATTCTGAATGATGCCGTGGAACAGGAGTGCCTACTGTCCCTGGACTACCTGCCTCCCTCTGAGCTGTTATGAGAGAGAAATAGACTTCCATGTTACTCGGGCCACTGTATGATGGAGTCTGTTTGGTAGAACAGCTTAATTTATACCCTAAGTAATACAACAGTTTCCCAGCTGTGTGAACATGGGCAAGTTATTTAATTTCTCTATGCTTCTGTGTCTTCCTATTTAATGAAAATATAACAACACCTACTTCATGGTATCATGGTGAGGACTTAATGTGTTAATACATGGATGGAGCTTGTAATGAGCTTAATACATGTTGGCTATTATTATTTATTCATCTTCATAACTCTAATTGCTACCTGGAATGATATAAAATGTTTACTTGCTTATTGATCATCTCCTTCTATTAAAATGTAATTTCCAGCCAGGCATGGTGGTGCACGCCTGTAATCCCAGTACTTGGGAGGCTGAGACAGGAGGATCGCAGGTTCAAGGCCAGTCTCAGCAACTTAGTGAGGCCCTCAGCAGCTTAGTGAGACCATGTTTCATACTAAAAAATGAAGTAAAATTAAATCAGGGTTGGGTTGTAGCTCAGAGGTAGAACACCCCTGGGTTCAATCCCCAGTACCACACATGTACACACACACACACACACACACACACACACACACATGAAGTGACATTTGAGCTAAGAGAGAGCAAGGAGGAATAGAGTTTAATTGGGGAACAGATGTGGGACGTGGAAATGGAGAAAATATAACAAGCAGTAAGAACAGCATGTGCAAAGGACCTGTAGTCAGAGAAACAGAAAGGACAGCCTGGCTGATATACAGAGAGTTGAGATTGAGACTGGACAAGCACACAGGCCCAGACCGTGAAAGGACTCGTTGCCTACAAGAAGGATTTTTGTGCTTCATCTTGATGGTTTTGAGAAGAGGCAACACTATCACATCGTCTCTTGAAGGGCTCAGCCTCACTGCGGGTGGAGAAGGGTTACAGCAGGCAAGAGTGGAGCTGGACAGACCAGTCAGCGGTCAGTGCTGAGGCTTGGCAAGAGCTGGAGGCAGCTGAGGCCAGGGAGGCGAGGATGGAGGAAGAGAAGCGGACTGAGGTCACGGGGGGCCATTGATGAGATCCCGCCACACCTTTGGATGTGGAGGGTGAGAAAGGGCAATGCAGAGAGGGAAGCCCACATCTCTGGGCCATTCTCTAGGATAGACAGGAAGTCAAGATCTGGAGCGAGATGTCAGGAGTTTAGTTTTGGATTTGCGGAGTGTGTGGTCGTTTTGGGTGTCATGCACACAGGTGGCTATGCGATCCAGGAGCACAGAGGACATCCCAGAGTGGCACAGGAAGGAATTAGGAGCCTGCGGGTGCTGAGCGAAGTCCTGGCTTGAGTGGGATCACCTGGGAAGAAAGGGGTTCAGACGAAAAGAGCGACAGAGAAGGCAGAGATACTGCAGGCTAACAGTGAGTGTGAGACACAGAAATGTGAAAGTCTTACAAGAAAACACGGGAAAAACTAGAAATATAATGCTGGGGGAAAAAAGCCTTTCCCTGCAAGCCACAAAACACAGAAGCCATAAATGAAGACAGTCAGATCTGAATTCATAAAAAATTTAAGAGCCCTGAACAAGGAAGACACAAGAAGATTAAAAGCAAGACACAAAGAGGAAATATTTGCAACATCTTCAAAACCCAAAGACTAAAATCTATAAATTTCATAAGAAAAATGACAAATAATCTAATAGAAACTAGACAAAAGAATGATCAGTTAAGACACAGAAAAGACGCACAAGACTGCTAAACACAGAGAAGGGTGCCCTGTGTTCCAAGGGGCCCACGCCCATTAATTTGGCAAACACTAAATGAAAATATTACTAGTAATATGGGCAAAAAGATACTTATACCCTAGTGGCAAAGTATGTTTGGAGGGCAATTTGGTAGAATCTGTCAAACCTCTAACCAGCAAGGTCTCACTTAGAATCTATATTAAAAGAAAACTCATACGTATGTGTCGAGATGCATTCAGCTACAAAGACGTGTACTGCAATATTATTTACAAAAGTAAAAAAAAAAAACAGCTGGAAGCAATATAAATCCAGAAAGACTATACAGAAGCTCCTTGACTTATGATGGGGTTATGTCCTGATAAATAAAAATATTATAAGATGAAAACGCATTTAATACTCTTAATCAGTGGAACATCATGGGTCGGTAGCTCACTGCAATGTAGTGTGTCCATTGTCCTCGCACGATCGCATGTTGGCCAGAGAGCAGGAGTTCACGGATGCAGTCCAGCAACATCAGACATTATTGTACCACATTTCCCCAGCCCGTGAAAAGATAAAAGTTCAAAATTCAAAGTACCTATCACCCTTGACTTTCTGAGACTGGCTGATCTCTCATATATGGAAGCTAGAACAAAAATAGAAAGCAAAAGGGACTTCAGTCAAATGAGGAAAGAAGCCAGTAGAAGAGTGGAAAGGGGTTGGGGGAAGGAGGAAAAGAGGGAGGGGAAAAACGAGAACTGAGAAAGGGAGCAGTTCAAATAAGGTAATGTCCATACAAGATTTCACTACCAACCCCCTCTCATGCATGGGGAGGGAGGAAGGGGAAGGAGGGAGCAGGTACACGGAGCGATGTGTACATGTATGTTTGTGTCACTTTGAATCCGGTTATGATTTATAATTACATTCCACCCATAAAAGTATAAAAAAACTATGAAAACATAAGCAAAAATTCAAAGTTCTATTTATACTGAATGCTTATCACTTTTCCGCCATTGTAAAGTAAAAAAATTCTAAGTTGAATTATCGTTAAGTCAGAAACTGTACATATATGTGTGTGTGTACCACATATATAAATGCTATATATAAAATACTGTATAAATATATATACACATACAGATACATATATATATATATATATATAAACTACATATATAAAAATGAACCTATTTATGTGAACAAGGTGCCTATGTTTATAAATACAGCATGGGGTTCCTCTGTGTTTGACAGTAGTTTCCTTAAAGGAAGAAGGGGTTGGGCAGGGAGGGAGGGTACTGAAGGGAGATTCACACTTTTCTCTGGAAACTTCTGCATTGTTTTTTTTTGTATTTTTTTATTGGTGTATTGAAATCGTACATCGTGATGAAGTTCAGGGTGATAGAGGCATACATGCACATAACACTCGTTGAGCCCTCCCCCAGTTCCCACCCAACTCCCTCTCCCTCCCCACCTTCCCATGCATGACACTGTGATTGACTTTGATAAGTCTGTGTATGTATATCATGTCCATTGAAGTGTTCCCTCTTCAAGTCTTCCTCCCCCCTCCTGCCTCCTTCAGTTAGGTCCCTCCCTCACTCCACTAAGGTTTCTCCTCCTTTGTGCAGAGTCCCTCCTCTGTGCCAATTTCTCCCTAGCTTCTACATATGAGGGAAAACATTCAATCTTCCATTTTTTTGTGTGAATGACTAATCTCACTTAGCATAATATTCTCCAGTTCCACCCATTTCCCTGCAAATAGCATAATTTTGTTCTTCTTTATGGGTGAGTAGAATACCATTGTGTGTATGTTCCTTAATTTTGTAATCCATTCATCTACTGATGGACACCTTGGCTGGTTACATAGTTTGGCAACTATGAATTGTACTACCATGCATTACTGTGGCCGTCTAGTTTCAATTCTTTTGGGTTCCCAGGAGTGGAATAGCTGGGTCATAGGGTAGGTTCATTCCCATTCTTCTGAGGACTCTCCACTCTGTTTTCCATAGTGATTGCACTAATTTGCAGTCCCAACAATGTATCAGTGTTCCTACTTCTCCACATCCTCGCCAGCATTTATTATTGTTTGTGTTTTTAATGATTGCCATTCTAATTTGGGTTAGGTGAAATCTCAGGGTAGTTTTGATTTGCATCTCTCTGATTGCTAATGATGTTGAACATTTTTTCATATATTTATTGGCTATTTGTATTTCTTCTTTGTTTGAGTCGGGTGTAACATGAATGCATTCTTGCGTTAGCTGAGTGATGAAAAGAAAGTATAACAGAAAGAAGAAAGAGAAATCCAGAGACCGCTTCCATAAAGGAAGGCCAGAGGGACCCGGCCACCCACTGGCTGGCCTGGCTGCCTGCGATCTCTCCCTGATTGTCTAGGGAAGGGCCGTTGTGGTTTTCGGGCTGCTCGCCTCACCTCCCATGTCCCCTCATCCCGGTGGCCTGCCACAAGTTGCTCCTCCACAGGGCAGATGTAGAAGCTGCCAGCCTGCTGGAGGAGCTGCCATGAGGGGGAGGCCCTGGCACCTTCCCAAATCCTCTGACCCCCTATTCCGAAGCACGTCGACTCTCTTCATTCATGCAACCTGGCAGAATATTTTCGAATAAATCATGAGTGTGGCAGTTACATTCTCTAAACCACACTGGAAAAAAGATTATGGTATTTACTGTGGGGACAGCAAGATTGATTTTCACCCAGAAAATCTGCCAGGTTCTTGATTTAGGGAGCCAGCGATCAGCATGAGCTAGCCCTGATTTATACTGACTTGCCTCTCCCCCGGGTCCCTGTCCAGCTCAGGGGCTGGGGGGGGTCATTTTGGGTGGGTGGGTCTAGAGCAACTTCTGTCCTGCTAGTTCTTTCCAAGAAAGTCCATCGTGGCTGTGGACACAGCAGAGGTCACTGCCCCCTCAGCTGCCTCCTGCCACACCCTGTCCCATGGCCCTGTCACCAGCTACATGAAGTCCAGTTGTTTAGCTGAAAATTCCAGGACCTTCTTAATGGAGCTTCTCCCACTTCCTGGCCCTCTCCATCACTTCTCTGTGGGCCAAAAATGTCTCTGGGATACCTTTGTCAAAACCCTGTTCACCTCCATGTTCTTGCCACCCCACTCATCTCTCACTTAGGCGATTTCTGTCTCCTCCATGCCTGTGCAGCCTGGATCCCATGTAGACCTAATTGAACTCGATTCAATGGCCAAATGGTCCAGCCCATTCTGAGGAATGAGCCCATAGCTAACTAGAAACCACCAGGTACAAATTGTGAGGATCACTGGAGGAGGGTCAGTGATTAGTGCAATCAAGGCCAATCCTCCTACAAGTCAGTGGGATTGGAACTAGCCGTGGGCTCAGCTGCTCCTGGGGATGTTCAGACACCAGTCTTTTATCTGCCCTTCGTCTCTGGCATAGGCCCCCACCTTCTCTATTTCTCTTCTCCATTTCCTCTTAGTACCCACACTTCCTAAGCCATCTTTCAGCCTACTTTCCTTAATCAGATTCCATTTGGTTTACATTTTGGTTTCTGACTGCTATCCCTTCCTCCATCTGATCCTTTAGCTCTGCCCCCAACTCCGTGTTGCATTTCTTCCAAACCCTCTGCTGACAATTCTCTCTTCGATGGTAGACATTGCCTGGATCTATCGCCACCCCAGCTGGTAGCAAAGCACTGTGGTATGCTGAAAAGACATGGGGTGTGAGTCTTTTAACATAGACTCATGTTCTAACTCTGCCACTTTTTTTCATACTGGGGATGGAACCCAGGGGCATTCTACCTCTGAGTTATACTCTCCAACCCTTTTTATTTTGCTAAGTTGCTGAGGGTCTTGCTACATTGATGATAATGGCCATAAACCCACAATCCTCCTGTCTCAGTTTCCCGAATACTAGGATTACAAGCATGCATCACCACTCTGGGATCTAACTCTGCCACTTACGACTTGGTGAACTTGGCCAAGCCAATATATGCCTTAGATTCTCAGTTTCAGATCATAAGAGCTAACTTCATATAGCTGTGTACCTGTGCCTAGGTACTTCATGCATTCTTGATGACAACATAAAGTCACACCTGGATTAAAAACCCAGTTACTGTGGAGAGCAAACCCCTACCTGCTGATCTGGGAGACCCAATGATGTTAACTCATGCATCTTCAAATACAGGTTCTTCAGGCTCTGCCCCAAGTACTTTGCCCACTGTCCCTCCACTGCCTTGCCTGTAGTGGCTCGTGGGACACTTGGGTGTCATCAAGCACTGCCATTCTCCTTCAGGGACTCCCTCAGCTACCATGTGTGGTCTACTCCTTTGTCACCTTGAAACTCAAACAAAGGTCTCATCTATCTCTTAATTCTCTGCAGCTCAGCCTGAAAGAAACTTCAACTTTTGATCACACTTTCCCAAAGGTTCTGGGTTCATAGAAGGGAAGAATATTACAAAGAGGAACTTGAAACCTCTATAAATGTGGCTGCATGCAGACATCAAGGGCCCAGATCTCTCCCTGGAAACCCGACAGACAGAGGGATTGACTACTTCACCTCCAACTGCTTTCACAGGACAAAGACCCGCTCAGCTCAGAAAGAGGCTGGATCAGCTGGGCGTGTGGTGGCACACGCTTGTAATCCCAGTACTTTGGGAGGCGGAGACCGGAGGATCCGGGTTCGCGGCCAGCCTCAGCTCTCTCTCTCTCTCTCCCTTTCTCTCCCTGTCTCTCTCTCTCTACCTAGTAAGGCCCTCTGTGACTTCGTGAGACCCGGTTTCAAAATAAAGTATAAAAAAATAGGGCTGGGGGTGTAGCGCGGAGGTAGAATGCCCCTGGATTCAATCCCTGGTACCGCAAAAAAAAAAAAAAAAAGGAGGCTGGATCCCTCTCACCCCAATCTAAGGTCCAATTCCCATTGCTCACCTTCTACCCTGAGACCAGCCATTTCCCAGTGTGATTGGCCTTGGGAATACCCACTCCCTTCAAAGAAAACCCCATGCCCTAGGAATGTGACAGCAGTAGATTCAGACTTCTCAATCTTCAATAACTTCCATCCTAAGGATATTGATGGTCCTATCCGGTTCCCTTTTACAGAGAAAGGAGAAGCAGGTAACATCAGCCTGCTCTCTCTGAAGCCCATTCTCCTTCCATCAAGAACTGCCCAGAAAAGGACTCACATTTCCCCCAGGACCTGCATCAGTTTGCAGCAAAATTCATATCAAAGCAAGAAGTGCCTTTGGGGTCTTGTTGAGGAAGTATTTCTCTGCAGCCTCCACCCTACTCCTCCTGAAACTCTCCCCAAATGGGGGAGGGAGACAAGAAAGTCTCGGGGTCCCCGTGACTGCATGCAACTATCCTTAAACTTAAACCACCAAGCGGAACCCTTAAACTCTGTGTTTAAAAGACGTGTATTCAGGTTAATGGTGATTCCACGGTTTTCTCCAAGAACAACCGGTGAGTATTTGGTGTTACTAAAAAGCATGTCATGGTGATTTTCCCCAAAGTAAGGAAGAGCGTACTCCTAAAGATGAGCATAAGATTCTTGGGAGGAAACATAAAGGTGTTGGGACTTTTTCAATAGCAGGGTTCCCATCCCTGAGCGGAACACACCAAGAGTTTGTGAATCTTGGTGTCCAGTGGCAGGAAACAGGGCTCTTCCTTATTTAATCTCAGCCAATTAAAGAAGTCCCGAATCCCAGGTAGGAAGGAACACTGGAATCGCCCAGTTATTTCCAGGAACCATTAACCTCCCCATCAAATGACCCCTTGGGTCTGTCTTGCATCCCTTGCACTTTAGTATTTTTTCACAATTTTCAAAACATATTAAGTTGATTTGTCTTGGGTGGAACGCTTCCATCTCATGAATCAAGGTGACTCTCCAGCCTGCATTTTTTACTCCTGTGATAAAGTCTCTTCTCAGTCTGCTCAGCCCCTTCTTCCGTCACAAAGTCACATTAAAACGATCCAGGCTCATGCCCATCAACCCTTAATGGCCAGAATCAATGATTATTTTCTCTACGTGGGACTCAGGAGTGCTTCCTGCTCCTGACGATTTCCACATGTCAAAAACGTCTGCAAGGGAGTTGAGGCTCCGTATAATTAAGATAATCTGGTTCATATGAGTTGGCATTGAGGTAATTATAAAGTAGTTTAATTAATTAAAAGTAAAATATAATTAAAGTGAAAGGGATTTTGTAGCAGTTCATCAATAGCTTGGCTTAGCCGAGGTGATATATTGGACGCGACTTTTGCTTCCAGTACAAGAATGTGGCGCAGAAATAAATTCAGCGTTCTCCACTTTCAATGACAGTTCATACTTCTGATTTCGTCCCATCTAATAATTGTCAGTGCAATCAATGTAGTGTCTTAAGTAAGAAAAACCCATTAATGCCCAAGGAGGGTCAGGGCTCTAATGTAAAATCTTAGTGCAGATTCAAAAACAAAGACCAATGTAGTAACCAGGCGTGGTGGCGTATGCCTGTAATCCCAGTACTTGGGAGGCTGAGACAAGAGGATCGTGGGTTTGAGGACAGCCTCAGCAACTTAGTGAGATTCTCAGAACCTAGCAAGAGCCTGTTTCAAAATAAAAATTAAAAAGGGCTGGGAGTGCAGCTCAGAGGTAGAATGCCTTTGGGTTCAATCCTCAGTAACACACACACATGACCAATGTAAATAATATTTAATGTGCCTAATTGATATCTAATTATCTTGATATTGAATTACTAGTAAAGCCCAAAAGTCCTTAAATATCTGATATTGATAAGAAAGTCATTATCCATGAGCATTACCTACTGTTTGCACCAACTTCAGTTAATTATGCAATAGTGTGATTTATTGATTATGAAATCCTCAGTCCTTTCCTACCAATTTATTGACATCTAATCAATACAAGTCATCTTGTTAAATTCCTGTTAGGACATTTGTAGGAATTGTAGATTGATTGGAGGTCTACCTAGCTGCATAGACAAGGGCCTGGGTTTTCTTTATCTTGGGTGCTATAGTTTGGATCTGGAGTGTCCTCAAAGTCCCATGTGTTTTCAAAGGCTTGGTCTCCAGCCTGTAGCACTAGTGGGAGGAGGTAGGACCTTTAGGTGGGGCCTAGTGAAAGAAAGTGAAGCCACTGAGGGTGTGCCCTTGAAGGGGATACTGGGACCCCCAGCCCCTCCTCTCTTTTTCTTTCCAACCACCACAAGGAGAGCAGCTTTGCTCCACCACACTCTCCCCACAATGATGTTCTGCCTTGCCACAGAACCCCCCAAATGGAGCCAACCGACCTGGACTGAAACTTCTGAAACCGTGAGACAAATAAACCTGTCCTCATTTTAAGTTGATTTCCCCGGGTATTTTGGTACAGCAATGAAAAGCTGTCTACTACACTGAGTACTTTGGGTGGTAGCTATCTTAAGACTGGAAGTAAAGGATGAATTTTTGTGGTTCTCAAATTAGGCAGCATAATAAAGAATCAACCATAGAGCTTTTAAAAATCCACATAACCAGGTCACCCCCCCCCCAACAATTAAATCAGATTCTCTGGGAGTGGAACCCAAGGCTTGGTAGTTTTTCAACCCCAAGAGTGATTCCAATGTGGATCAGATTGACAGCTAGGGGTGAGTTAGACTTGAAGTGTGGACTGGACATCGCTGTCCCAGCAGTAATTGGACTGTGGCCACAGGTGGTACAAGTCCTCTCTCTTGTCTCATCAAGGCTGAGTGTCAGCCACGAGGTTTGGCTCAGCCCAACCCTGAGCACTTGGACGATGCTCTGAATGATAGCACTGAGCTCAATCCTTCCCCACCCCTGCTGGCCTCACCCAGCAGCTTGGGACCATCTTTCAATGTTCACCGTTGAAGGAAGACTCCCTCCTCTCCCAGCCAGCCGCGCCCCTCCCTCTCTCACTCCACCCCTCCTTTCCATGCCTTCTTCTTTCTTTCTTCTCCTACCTTCTCAACTTTGAGCGTGTGCCTTGGATCTTTATCCATCCTGGTCAAGCTAGATGATTTCCTCCTCTAGCCCGCCCTGCTTGGAAGGGGATTCAGTTCCACAGGAGCAGGGACTGTGATTGCTTGGTCATTGCTAAATATGCAGAACCCAGGAAAATGGGGACTTTATGCATATTGATTGAACAAACAAATAGAATTGAACCAGGTCTATGTGCTAAGGGCCATGACACTCCCCTCCCCTGGGCTGTGAAAGGAAGAAGATGCTATGTGGCTCTGCTGGAAAACTATTGAGAGTCTATTCTGCTGCTTAATGAGGAAAAATTATCCCAGAGAAACAGCATGGATCGAGAGACACAGAGAGGGGTTGGGGGCACATGGGTGTCTTTGCGCATGGGGGAGGGGACGTGAAGGTGCATGTGGGGGTGTGTGATGTGGGTGAGGACTTGTGGACATCGCACAAGCAGATGTGAGTACGTTCATATATATCTGTCTTGTTTTTGTAGAAGGCCCTACAGTGTAGTCGTTATTTATGTTTTTTTTTTTTGCGGTACTGGGGATTGAACCCAGGGGCATTCTACCTCTAAGCTACACCCCAGCCCTATTTTTTCTTTATTTTTTGAAACAGGGTCTCACTAAGTTGCGGAGGGCCTCACTAAGTAGCTGAGGCTGGCAGCGAACCTGCGATCCTCCTGTCTCAGCCTCCCAAGTACTGGGATTACAAGTATGTGCCACCACGCCTGGCTCAGTGTAGTCAAGCACTGCTTCTCTGGGCATTAGAGGGAACATGCAGTTTGACTCCATTTATATAAAATTTTAGCCAATTTTTATAACCACTCCATATTGACAGAAAGCAGGAGAGTAAGTGCTGAGGGTGGGGACAGAGGGAGCGATTACCAAGGGCCCATGGAAACTTTTGGGGGTGATGGATGTGTTTGTGATCTTGCTTATGGTGATGATGTTATGGGTGTATACGCATATCAAAGCTTGTCAAACTGTGCACCTTAAATGAGTGAAGTTTAGTATACAATGGTTATATATCAATTAAACTATAAAAAAGTTAGCCAGGTGTGGTGGCGCACACCTGTAATCTCAGTACTTAGGAGGCTGAGACAGAAGGATCACAAGTTTGAGGTCAGCCTCAACAAGTTAGCAAGGCCCTCATCAACTTAGTGAGATCCTGTTTCAAAATAAAAATGTAATATGGCTGGGATGGTCGCTCAGAGGTAGAAGACCCTTGGGTTCGTTCCCTAATAACACACAAACACACACACACACACACACACACACACATACACAACACCTATAAAAATTAATAAAACATACTCAAAAACTTTTAAATAGAACAAGGCGTCTAAAATGCACTTGGGTTCTGACCTGGCCTCCCCACTCCTAGCTAAAATGGCCTTGGGCAAGTTACTTAAGATCTCTGTGCATCAGTGTCTTCATCTATCAGATGGGACTCATAACCCGGGTGATGCACAGATGGACGGGACAGTAATGGAGACACACATGTGCAAAGCCCTTCTGACAGTGCTGGTACCTTCCTACTCCTCAGTGAAGGGCACCAGTTATTATCCTAGATAGTGGACAGGCCCGGCGTGTGCGTCTCTGTGCATTTCTGTGACTGTATCCGTGCCTCTATGCACAGGGGAGAGTGGACTGTGAATCTGCATGTCTGTGTGTTTCGGTGAGGGAGAGTGGGCTGTGGATTCGGGCTGGGTGCGTGCAGGGAGTTCCTCCATGCATCCTTCCTTCTCCTCAGCATCCACTCCCCCCACCCCCCAGCTGCAGGATCCCATGGCTATTGATTTTTTGTAACAGTTACTAAACGGCTACATTTACGGACTCATTCAGTCCTTTATCATATCCAATAACACAGTGCATTTTGGAAATCACATCGCCTCGGTTCCTTCATGGCTTCTGCAAATCAAATTTATTTTACCATTGAAAATGTCAAAAAGATTCAGCCGAAGGAAACCTGGAGCTTTTCTGGGGTGGCAGGACCTTGAGGCTGGTTCGTGGGCAGCAGTGAGGGAGGCCCCCTTTCTATATGGATACAATCTGTGTGAATTCCCCAAAGCTGGGAGACCCTGGCGAACAGAGCCTTTGGACCTCTCTGGGGCAGGCTCACGAGGGCGGAGGAAATAGCAGGAGGTCTTTGGGGGTCAATGTGGTATCACCAGATAGTAATCATCTGTGCTGGGGGTGGGAGAAAAGGAGCTGAGGAGTCCTGGCTCTTGGGACGGTCACACATGAGAGGGACACAGAGCTAGGCCTGTCCTTGAGCTCACCGCAGGTTCTCCAGGCCAAGTCTGCACACGGAGCAGTGGCATGAAGACAGTGTTCACAGGTGACCTTTGGGATCCAATTATTCTGGGGCCGAGTCCCAGCTCTGCCATTCCCCAGCTGTGCCATCTTGGCGAGGTGGCTTCACTTCTCTGAGAACCTCGTGGGGATCAGGGTGCCTCATGCATTTGCCCCAGCTGCCAGTTCTCCATACAATATATGAATGTGAATTTAAATCTTGATCTAATCAGGGGATTTGGGCATCTTCGTAAAATGATTATAGGTGTACAAGACCACACGTCTCAGGATGTGGGGCTGGTTTTCCAGGTTTTCAGAGGATAAAGGCATCTGTGTAAGGAGGATAAAGTTCAACATACATTTATGGAGCGCCTGCTGAGTCCCAGGGCCTGTCCTCGCTCCTGGCGATGCAAATATGAATGGACCCAGCCCTGACTTCCAGAAATCACCACCTCCTTGGGCATGGGCTTGGTAGAATTTGCCAGGACTCCGGGGTCTGAGTTAAAGAGGAGGCAATGTGGGGCAGGACCTGAGGCAGAGGCATCGGGGTCCTGGCAGAGGCATCGGGGGCCTGGCAGAGGCATCCTCCAGGACGGCTCCTGAGATGGTGGGGGACAGCGAACGACAGGTGTGGTCAGCGGTTAGCGACAGAGCAGGAGTGAAGCCAGACATGAGGTGCAGAATATGAAAGAGGACGTTGAGACATCGTCAGAGCCAGCTCACAGTGTCCTGGTGTCAGACGAAGACGGGAGCTTTATCCTGGAGGGAGACCTGGGAGTGTTCTAAGCAGGACCATCCCCCATGCGATGACTTGCTAGGAGGACTCCAGAGACTCTGCATATCATCATAATCGTGGCTAAGATGTATCACAGCAAAACAATGCAGAGAAAGGGCATCAGGGAAAAGGCCCACGTGACTTTGGAGAAGACCAGGTGCGAGCTTCCAAAGGTCTTCTCTCCAGTGACAAGTCATGACAATGCATGTGAGCCTCTCAGGGACACTTGCTAGGGTCTCAGTTTCCCAGAGATTTTATTGGAGGACTTGCCAGGTAGATTCTCTTGGTCTAACCCTTCCCCAAATTCCAGACTCCCAGAAGGAAGGCAGGTGTTTAGCATGAACCATGTTGGCTGCACAACAGTCTAGGCACTATTGGGGTGCTCCGGCAGATGCTACTTGCTCCATAGTCTTGACATGGAGGGTCCTGCTTTAGGCAGCACCCAAATAACTATCCCGTGGTTCCTGCCACGGAAGATCGCCGCTCCCTGCAGCTTCCTAAAAACTATTCCGTGGTTCCTGCCTCGGAAGGTCGCTGCACCAAGGCAGCTTCCTGATCAATAGTCTTCTCGCACGAAACAACACGAAGTCTGATATGGTAATTTGCAAAAAAATTACACTTAATAATTGGGGGATGGGGAGGAGATAGAGATGACAAATTCTCCTGTCCATCTGTAGCCAGCACCTTGCTTTTATAGACACTTTCGACAAAACATCATAAAGGTTAATCAGACACAGAAATCAACAATTATCACGGGTTATGGTAAAGAAGGTCAGTGAGGCAGGCATGCAACAAGCTTAGGGGAAGGAGGGATTAACCATTACTGGGTGGAGACGACATTAAAGACTGCACCTTGAAGATTATACCAGGTCCCTTGGAATGTCCGCTTGCGGACTAATCCCACCCAGCCAAATACCGTATGTTCAAACTGAGTTGGTCCAAGATGATAATCTCAGTGTGTGTTCTAAGAAGGCCCTCGGCCCTCGACAAGGCACAGGGAGCCCCTCTTGCCAGTCAGGATGGGGACTCTTCTGAACTCTAGGTTCCCAGACACCAGCCAGGGGCTAACTTATAAGCAGACCTTCTTCAGGATGGCAGTCACAGGCATGCTAGGTCACCTCTTTTCTGCACACAGGGGCATTAACACATTCATCAGGTTGCCTGGAAGCCTTGTGAAAGGTGGGCTGGGGTGGAGTCAGATCAGGCCAGAGGCAGGAAGAAGGCCCAGTCAAAAGTCTTCTAGGAAAGCCAGTGAGGCTTGACCTAGGGCAGGTGTCTTTGTTTGAGTTTTGGTTGTAAGTATCAATGGCAGAGTGGCTCAAGAAAATAAAATCTTTTTAGTACCTGGCTTCCTAGGTGTCTTGCAGAACCAACTGCAGGGCAACAGATCCCATGGGACCACTCAGGAAACCAGAACAGACACATGCAATGCAACTAGGAAGGGAGACAGGCCTCGTGGTTTTCTTCCTCTCTGGGACCTTGGGATTTCTCTTTCTGTTTCTCTCTGCACATCCTCTTTCCCCTTCCTTCCTTCCTTCCTTCCTTCCTTCCTTCCTTCCTTTTTTTTTTTTGGTACTAGGGATTGAACCTAGGGGCATTTTTCTTCGAGCTACATCTCCAGCCCTTATTATTTTTATTTTTGAAACAGGATCTTGTTAGGTTGCTGAGGGTGTCCTTGAACCTGCAATCCTCCTGTTTCAGCCTCCCAGGTATTGAGATTACAGGTGTGCACCACCACACCTAGATCCTCTTCTTTCTTCCTTCTCTACAGGTTGACTTTCTTCATGTCTTTGTGTAGCATCCACCAGGAAGAATGGCCTCATCCTTCTCTTAGTATTTATATATTCACTATTCCTGTGAGCAGCCAAGACTGACACCAGCATTTCTCAACAGCAATTAAACTTTGCTGAGAGAGAGAATCTGGTTGGTGTACCTCAGACCAGTTGCTTTCTTGCTCCACTTGACGATGATAGGGACTGAGAATGAAATCATGTTAACACAGTTGCCCCATGAGTAAGTTCAGGTGGTGAGCTACCCATTCATCTGTGGGTGGGGTTTGGCGGTACCACCAGCTAGGTGTGCCCGTGTAACTAAGTTCAGGCCACTGTCATTGAAGTGAAAGTGTCATGCTTCAGTTCCCAGAAGGTGTCCTTAGAAGAAAGCAGCATTTTTTGGCCCTTCTCCCCTGTCTCTGCCCAGGCCTGGTGAGAAAGTGAAGGTCTCATGGTTCCAGGATCCCAGGTGGTGACTAACTACTTGAGATGAGTCTGAGTTCACGTAGGGAGATAAACTGGGAAATCAGGAGGGTGTGAATTTGACATCGTATTGAGAAGATAAATTTAAGAAAAACTTTCTTCTGCAATTATAGTGGTTTAGATTTGGAACATCCCCTTAACCCTCACAGAAACAAGGCAGCAAGGTTGGAAGCAGGGCTTGGTTGCTAAGGCGGGGTCCCTGCGGGGTGTGAGCTTGGGGATTGTATCGGGTCCTCTTCTCCCCGATCTCTCTCTGCTTCCAGCCTCTGTGGTGTGAGGAGCAAAGCCTTATGCTCTCCCTCCTCCATGCCGTGAACTTTAGACCCTGGCCTCACATGGACTGAACCCAGAATCTCCGAAAAAACCGTGAGTAAATAAATCTCCCTTCCTCTAAGTTGTGTTTTGGATTATAGCAATGAGAAGGTTGACTGATCCTACAGTCAGTGTCTGCTGTGACTTTGACAGCGGATTCTGCTCTCCAGGGAAACTCCGTCAGCTCCTGTGTTCGGTAGTTCTGAGAGTGAGGGGGTGGGTCAGGGTGGCATGGACCATTTCCTCACCGTTATTACCACATGACACTCACTAATAGTTCCACTGGGGATAATGAGGCAGGAAGTTGGGTGGCTTCCTCAAGTTCATATAATGTATCCATAGAACCACCTCCAATTTCTCATTCTTTTATTCGGCAAACATTTACAGAGTTCTTAATGGGAGGGTGTTGATATTTGGGGCATGCGGGTGGAGAGAAACGAATGTGCTCTCTATTTTGGACAATTTCTCTAGTTCAACACACAGATGTATAAATAGTATGACAAATCACATAGAGGAATAACAGTTAGCATTTTCCAGTTGTAAGCAACAGAAATGAACTTAGGGTACAACTTAAGCAAGAAAAAAATGAGCCAGGCGTGGTGGCGCAAGCTTGTAATCCTAGTACTTGGGAGGTGGAGACCGGAGGATCCGGGTTCGTGGCCAGCCTCAGTTACTTAGTGAGGCCCTCTGCAACTTCCTGAGACCCGGTTTCAAAATAAAGTATAAAAAAAATAGGGCCGGGGGTATAGCGCAGAGGTAGAATGCCCCTGGGTTTAATCCCCAGTACCGCAAGAAAAAAAAAAGGGTGGGGGGTGTAGCTCAGAGGTAGAATGCCCCTGGGTTCAATCCCCGGTACCACAAAAAAAAAAAAAAAAAGAAAAAAAAAAAA
>PVJS01010621.1:0-47609 GCA_004027185.1 Glis glis | reverse complement strand
GGGGGGGGAGGGACACCAAGAGCTGTGTGCATGTATGTTAACACCAAACTGATACTCATTGTGATGTGAGACTACAATGCATCAATAAAAATATATTAAAAAAAGGAAATGGAAAAAAAATGAAGTTTGGTATACATCAATTTTACCTAAGTGAAGCTGTTTAGAAATATAAAATAAATTAAAATGTGAAATGTGTAGTGTATGATGGAAATAGAAA
Source organism: Glis glis (assembly GCA_004027185.1). Classification (NCBI taxonomy): domain Eukaryota; kingdom Metazoa; phylum Chordata; class Mammalia; order Rodentia; family Gliridae; genus Glis; species Glis glis. The sequence goes on along the minus strand of PVJS01010621.1, from coordinate 47,392 downwards.
GAATATCGAGGGAGGCACTTATAATTATTTTTCACGTGTTTAAAAAATGTGAGGTAAGTAAAGGTGAACAACTGCCCTTCACAACTCAAGTAAAATTTTTTCCTCTCCTCTCAGTCCTTACTCACACTCATATCTAATTTTTAAATTCTTGATTTGATTAAAAAGAGAGCTCACTAGGAAAAGAAGAAGGACATCACATTTGGTCAGGTTCCCCCTCCCCTCCTAATTTCCTTGATGTACCAAGCCCCAGGCTGCAGGGAAAGACAGGGTTTATTGCTTTGCTTGAAATTTCCTTGACAAAAGTGGATTCGGTTGGTGTGGGCGCATGTTTAATATGGATAATTCATCAGGACCATTGTCAGGATTGTCAGCAGCATGAAAAAGCTGTTTCTGAAGATCCTGCAATGCGCACTTCCATCCAAGCGAGAGTTGAAAAACATCTCAGTTTTTCTAAGAAAAATCCCATAGACCCGACAGATTCAGTGTCATCTGAATATTCCACTCACTTCTTTGCTCATGTCTGTTTAAACGATTTTTGAAAGCTGTAATTACATAAACAGAGAGCCTCCCACACTCTGACAAGTAGAGAAATACATATTAACTCCAGACAAAATGTGTCCTTTTTTTTTGTTAAGTGAGTTTTATACTGTCAGAAACTATGAAACACTACTGCCAACAGCAATAAGTCACTAAAAGTCTTCCATATTAGAAACTGTCATGCAGTTTCCTGGGATATTATTTTTGCTTTATTATTTATCCTGGATAATGTGAGAGGTAGAATAGCCAAGCTCTTAACTCTAATACTTCCTTTTCTTTCAGATAGTATCATCCCATCCCTTTCCCAAGTTGTCTATTTGTAAGAGTTGGCCAAGTAAGGGAATAATTGCTGCGTTATGAGATGTTTTGATATGAGTTTCTTCTCACATTTTGGTTACTCATCATTTGACTTAAATGTATTGGTGGAGTGGTCAGTAATGAAAAAGAAAGATAACACATAGAATCAACCTTATATTTACAAACTAGCACATCCTTTTTTTAGGGGGGGTAGTTCTGGGAACTGAACACTGAACCCAGGGTATTCTACCACTGGGCTATACCCTTAGCTGTTTTTTGTTTTTCAGTTTGAGACATGGTCTTGCTAAGTTAACCAGGCTGGCTTTGAACCTGTGATCCTCTTGTCTTAGCACAGGATTATAGGCATGCACCACCATGCTCTGCTTACAAACTAGGCACATCTAATGGAGTGTTTCATGCTAATATCAATGTAAAACACAAGAGTATAAGCCAAACCAGATGTAGGAATTAGCATCGTTTTAACTATTGGCCTTGGAACAACGTTACCTTTTAATGTTCATTCATAGTCATCCAACAACAATGTTTGTTGAGTGTTCAAATGCATGACACTTGACAAGGAAATTGAACAAACAATTGTGTATAGGCCAGAGATCGAACCGATGACTTCCATCTGTATGACTATATGATTATAAATAATAACAAACAAACATGCTAGCCCATGACATCAAATAAAATTTCATTTCAAGCTTCAACCAAAAGATAATTGAGGCACAGCCTTCATTCATGAGGACCTTAAGAGTTTAGAGAACATGTAGGCAAGTTATAAACTATTGCAACACAACCTGATGGCTGCTATCAGAGCTCCATAAATAGAGCATGATAGGGAAGCTGGAGTCGAATGCATACTTCTACAAAGGAGCATTCCATAGGCAAAAGAGATTTTGAAGTAGAAGTGTGAAACACACACATTATATGAAAGAAAATGCGAATGGTCCCTTAAACCTTTTATTCAGAATTATTTAACACAATAGTTGTCAAATTGGTAAGTAAAAAGAACCAGACATCTTAAAGTAATGTATCAAGAGTATGTCCAACTACCATAGTATATATCATCATTTGTCATTCATGAATAATTTCAGATATAATACCACCAATACCACTATTGGTACTCCTGTTTCAAAGTTCCTTGAAGCCCCCCCACCCCCGACACACACTCATCTTCCTAAAATTCTTCCACAGTTCTTCCAGTTGAAATCTTGGATTCATGTCTGAGTCCTCTTTATCACTCTCACATTCAAACATAGCTTTGTCCCTCATTCAGGCATTCATTCATTCCTGAGCTCCTGAGACTGCGTACCAAGGAGCCTCTGCCTTTCCCTCATTCAATCCATTCTGAAAATCTCTATCAGATGAATATTCCAAGCCAGGCGTAGTGGCACACGCTGGTAATCCCAGTACGTGGGAAGCTGAGACTGGAGGATTGCAGGTTCGAGGCATGCCTCAGCAACTTAGCAAGGCCCTCAGCAACTTAGTGAGACCATATTTCAAAGTAAAATATGGCTGAGGGTAGATTCCAGAGGTTAAATGCCTATGGGTTCAATCCCCACTAACGCCCCCCAAAAATCCAATAACCCTATTTTACATTGTTACACTATTCTTTCAAGTCTTTCCATAGCACCATATTACTAAAATCTTGACTTTGTTACTAACCAGCTAATTCATTTTTTGAGTTTTGGTTGCCTGTTCTGAAAAATGAGGGTAATAATGAGATCTAACTCATACACTTAGCTTGAGGTTCAAAGGCTTTTGAACATATAGAGTATTTAAAACAGTTCCCAGTACATGGTAAGCAATCAACAGATTTTGGTTTTTAACAATTACCTACAGTAATATGACCTAAATTTAACTTTATTTTTATTTTACATGAAATACCGAATAGCAATTCATTCATGATGAATAACAATTTTCTCACTGCTTTATAAACACATCTTGGAAATTCCTTCCTTTGAACTTGTGATTTGATTATGCTCTGCCCCAAACATCTCTTCTTTCCATTTAATCAAATCCTATTCATTGTACATGGACCAATTTGAATTCCATTCACCATAACACTTCTCTTGGCATATCTAGCAGCAGGTCTTTACCCAGTCTGAATAGGTATGATGATATTCACTGGGAGATGATTAGATACTGTGGATATTGTGGGGTATGATGATACAAGGTTCTAGATCAGAATGGAAAAGAAGAAAATGTTCTCTCCCCCGCTTTGCCAGTATATCTAGTATGCAGTCTCAGAGTAGGAAGTGAGCCAAAAATGTTTGGGGATTGACTTCTCACAATGTAAGTAAGGATACTCTTATAAAGGTTAAGTTTAGAAGCAATAAGGCAAAAGAGAAAAAATGAAGGAGGCATGTTGGAATTCTTCCTGGAGTTGCATGAAGAGATAAAGATAGTATCTAGAAAGAAATTTTTGGGGGGTACTGGAGATTGAACCCAGAGGCATTCTACCTCTGAGCTCCACCCCAGCCCTGTTTTATTTTTTATTTTGAGACAGGGTCTTCCTAAGATGCTGAGAGTCTCTCTAAATTGCTGAGGCTGAGCCGGGCGTGGTGGCGCACGCTTGTAATCCCAGTACTTTGGGAGGCAGAGACCGGAGGATCCGGGTTCGCGGCCAGCCTCAGCTCTCTCTCTTCCTGTCTCTCTCTCTCCCTGTCTCTCTGTCTCTCTGTCTCTCTGTCTCTCTGTCTCTCTGTCTCTCTCTCTCTCTCTCTTCTTAATGAGGCCCTCCGCAACTTCGTGAGACCCGGTTTCAAAAATAAAGTATAAAAAATAGGGCCGGGGGCGTAGCGTGGAGGTAGAACGCCCCTGCGTTCAATCCCCGGTACCTCAAAAAAAAAAATTGCTGAGGCTGTCCTAAAACCTTTGATCCTCCTATCTCGGCCCCCAAATTCTGGAATTACCGGCATGAGCCACCATGCCCGGCTTTTATAAAGAAATATTACACAATGCTAATATCACCAAATAATATTACATGGACAATGCTAAAATTATTATCTCCTTGTCTTCTAAAACTTTTTACTTTTGTATTTTGTAATTGGAGATGGTCCTCATTTCTGTGCATCAAATCAAAATTGAATCCAGGCATGATGGCTCATACCAATAATCTCAATACTTGGGAGGCTGAGACAGGAAGATTGCGGGTTTGAGACCAGCCTCAGCAACTTAATGAGACTCTCAGCAACCTAGCAAGACCTTGTTTCAAAACAAAAATTTTAAAAAAGGGCTGGGGGGTATAACTCCAAGGTAGAATGCCACTGGGCTCAATCCCCAGTAACACACACACACACACACACACACACACACACACACACACACTATACACATATACACACAAATTATTATGCAATAATCTGAATAAATAAATTAAAATATCAAAACAGTAATATGCAAAATTTTAAATTTTACGTAAATTCACATATAAATATGTAAGTTTTATATATAACTTTATGCAGGACATCAATTCAAAGTCATGCTGCCTTTGTAAGAGCTTTGTAGTTTGGGGCTTTGCCTAAGGCCTCTGTGATCAACAGTGCAGGCTGGATACCACTCAGCTCCAGGGCTCACTGTTCATGTAGATTTCTTTGGTATGGACTCCCCTCTCCCTGCCACCTGAAGCTGTACAGTGCAGCAGTATCCATCTATCCAGGTGGGCTGGAAAGAAACATGCCCATACTTTTTTGCTCTTTTTCAAGTATAAAACTGCATCCCCAAAGAGGGAGAAAGCAGCAAGCAGAAAAGAGCACAGGCTGTGAAGCCAGTCAAGTCTAGGTACAAATCACTGCATTATTCTTCACAAAATCTGTAGCCAGGGACAAGCTAAATAACCTTTCTGAGGCTTTGTTTCCTCATCGGTAAAGTGAAAGTAGTACTACTACTTCACATTGTTTTAAAATGAATTAAATGAAATGAAACCTGATGATTATGCAGGGGAAAGAGGTTTTTCTCGTCCATAATGAATTCTAGAAAGTACTATCTCAGCCCCACTTCTAACCTCCATTCTGGAAAATCATGCTGGCCATCTTCATTCAGTACAGTGGCTTTCAAACATTTTCTTTAGCATCAGCAAGACCTTTTGGTTTCCAATTAAAATCTCAGATAGACCCCGATATAGAAGATGGTTTCTCTAGGAAGGACTTTTAGTTGGAAGACCTGATCCCATCTAGCTTTGCATTTGCTGAACTTGGAAAAGTTACTTAACCCCTTTCAGTCACTTTGCTTTTCTGCAAGTTTTAGATAATAGAAAATGCCGCTCTCCTTGTTTTTCAAGGCTATTGTGACACTCAGATGAGCTCCTGTGTATCAACGCACATTGAAATAGTAATGTGATATACAAATATACACTGGCTTATCACAACGCAAGCTTCTGCATTTTGGCTCACCTATTTGATTTTTCCCCAACAGATTTACCTTCCTAATTATAGGCAGTTCCTTGCTAACAAGCAGGTTGTATTCCAAAATTTAATTTGCTAATCAGTTGTTAGGAACTCAGCACACATTTTCCCTTAGAAATGATGTTATAAATGGAATAGTTCATTTATAAAACAATATTGGAATGACTCTGTTGCCCAAGATGTAGCTCAAATACTATACATTTGTTATAAAAAATAGTTCAAAATATCATTACAAGATAAGTAACTCAAAAGATAGAATAATAAAAATAAATGAGTTCATCTTTCATCTGGCATTTAATAGCCAATAAGTTTACTTAGAAAAGAAAAGACATGCCAGGCGTGGTGGCGCACACTTGTAATCCCAGTACTTTGGGAGGCGGAGACCAGAGGATCCGGGTTTGCGGCCAGCCTCGGCTCTCATTCTCTCTCTCCCTGTCTCTCTCTCGCTCTCTCCTTAGTGAGGCCCTCTGCAACTTCGTGAGACCCGGTCTCAAAATAAAGCATAAAAAATAGGGCCGGGGGCGTAGCGCGGAGGTAGAACGCCCCTGCGTTCAATCCCCAGTACCGCAAAAAAAAAAAAGAAAAGACATTAAAATTAGTGAGAATCCTAAAGAAAATTTCTGAGTCCTTTAAGTTTTAGAAATTGGTTGGTTTGCTTGTTATTCTGATTGAAAAATTTCAAAACTAAATCCTTCCATTTTTTGGTAATGTTTACACTTAGCAATTACTACTGGTATAAATTAGTGGTAGCAGGGGTATGGAACAGGGAACAAAGAGAGGCAGAGAAGAAGTATGTAAAGAGAAGGGAAGAAAGAGCCAGAAATTTAAAAGATATAAAAATAAAAAAGCCAGAAATTTAGTGTAATCAGGACCAACCTCAAAAAGGAAAAAGGGAAGCTGCATGATATAAATTCAGTTGAGAGAAAAAAAAAGAATGAGAAAAGGAGAAATAGATAGGAAGGAAAGTATATATCTTAACCCAGTTGAAGATTAAGAAAAACTGCAAAAACACATCTTTTGGAAGGTTAATGTCATGGAGCCTGTCAGTCCTACAAAAAGGCCTGTGGTTCTTACATCAGGCAGTTGGGAGGGGGTATGTGGAGACTCTGCAGGATAGGTAAAGACAAGAGGTAGAGGCAGGTGTACATCTGACCTTTGGTATGAATTAGACATTTGTAACAGTGCTAGTGACTCTGGAAGTCAATAATTTAAATAGTACCAAAATTATTTGAGGTAAGGAATTGGTATCTTAAATAATTCGGAGAAATTAGCCAATGATGAGACTGTTTAACAGGATAGTCTACATGGTGGATTGATGTACAATCCTTTGAGAGATCATTTAAATTTATTATATAATTGGAAATTGTTTTCCACTCAAGCATTAAATATTTATTATAACACCTGATGTTCGTAAAGACTTCTAGGGCAGTGAATAAAAAGCTGGTTGCTAAAGTAGGAGCAAATTCTCTCTGAGACAAACCCCTCCTGGTCTTTAAAGGTCACTAAGGACTTACTGTCACATGCGATTAGCTACTATTCAGTAGGGCTGGTCCCTGATAACAGTGCTTTCTGATGCTCTCTGTCTCTTGGTTCTCATGGACACCTCTCCCTAGGTCTTCATCCATCTCTCCTCCACCTCTTTCATCATCTTCTAGGCTCATCTCCCTTCTTCTTTCTCAGAGTTCTAAATTTGGTTTTCTTCTCATTTTACAAATGTTCTATAAACAATTTCACCCACACCCATGGTTCCAACATCCATCTACAGACTACATTCTACACACTAACACCCAAACCTCTATCTCTTGCCCAGACTTCTCCCTCAGATTCCAGGCTTCTGCACTCAACTGAAAGACAAGCCAGAAAATCTAAATGGAATTCACTTTTTCCTTTCATTTGCAATACTGTAATTTTGATAATTTCAAAAACTAAAGCATGATATAAAAATGAAGGTCATTTTATTCCTCATATTTTTAATGTTTATCTCAAAAATTAAAATGAAATAACTTATTGCATACTTATTTATATAACTCATCTATTCTTTATATTGTAAGTTGATATGATAAGGAATTCACAATACATCTTATAATCTTTCTGACAGAAGATTTTAATAGAATTTGAGAAGTCAAAACCTTCAAAGATCCATAATAAATTTTAGTTATATTTTTCCTATCCATGAAATTTAACTAGGAACATTTAAAATGGAAAGATTAACAAGACACCCTTCCATCTCCATATTTTATTCTTAAACATCATCTTTAGATGTGCTTAATTTGCGGACTTCAATGCTTTCACAGTTTTTATTTGAGGAAAATGGTTTTTCTGTTTTGATCTACCATTGCTTCTTTAGTTTTCTTTCTTTTCATATAATGCCAAACTTAGATCAAACAGAGATATACACTTGGATATATTTTCACAAAAAAATTCTCCAATAATTATTTTTTATTTATTAGGGAACTGTAGCAGTATGGCATTACAAATGAAATGTTGAGTGTGATAAAAATACATAAATAAGGGACCTATTCAAAGAAAGAGTAGTAATATGGGGGCACTAGTAGAAGGGGAAGTATCAGTTGAATCAAACTTCAAATTTCTTAATTTCCTATAATATGCTGAATATCTTCCATTTATTGCCTATTGGATCACATGCTAAAAAATAGCCAGACTGTGTTTACTTGAAATGTATAGCTTTCTTTATAATACTAGTAATGTAAACTCCAAGACAATTCAAATTGGAATGTATGTGCAAGATAAAATCTTTCACAGTGCATTAATTGAATTGGTTGTAACTTGGGCTCACCAAGTGCAGTTAATTTTTTGTGGAAAGGCAATCTAAAGATGTCTATAGGTCCCAAGGAAGTAATAGAAGAAACGTGGATTATGAAATCAGACCAGCAGTGCTTGAATCCTGGAACTGGTTTCATTAATATTTTCAAGAACATGAATAAGATATCTGACCCCCTAAGCCCCAGTTTCCCCAAGTATGAATAGAGATAATATGTACTTCACAAAGTCCCAACACTGTGAAAAACAGTGTTGGTGTATGTATTGTTTTTTTCGAGTACATTGCTTGAATCTTAATAGATGTGCCAAAATATTTTGGGGATTATTTTTCTGTCATTGTAGGCAGAGTAGATATTATGCAATGTTTTCTAGGATTCTGACCTGAAAACATTTTTCTTCCCAAATATCCTCACTACCACCACATCTGCCGTTTACCTCTCTAGACTCATTCCTTGCTTCTTTCCCTCCCTCTTGGTTCCTTCATTCCAAGCCACCCCCCTCTCCAGAAGCACGGTTTCGGTGTCCTTACACGTGGAGCACCTGCCTGTAATTGCCTAGTTAATTCCTAGTTAATTCTATTTCCCCTTTAAGGTTTGGGTCAAAGTCACAAGTTCTAGAAGGTCAATTATGTTCACTTAGATTCACTTAGATGCCTCTCCTCTGGGCTTCTTCTCAAGACTCACATCCCTCTATCAGTGTTCTGTCTGAACTGAAAAGCAGGGACTAGATCTTATTTCTATTTTTATTTCTATCTCTAAAGCATAGCTCAGTACTGAGTACACCATGGGTGCTCAATAAATGTTTCTTGAATGAATTAATAAATAGATAAAATAGTACCACACCTAAACTACAAAATATATTCATTATTATCAGGGTTTTGTTTCATGTGTATGCTTCAGAGAGGCATATGTGTTATTAACTAACATTTTATTCAAAATTAGTTTATTGCTAGTGGAGCAAAATGTAGGTTCCTCCCCCATGAGAGTGGCGTGTCTGGGTTAACAAGAGGTGGATTGGGTGGGGGAAGGAACAGATGCCATAAAAATTGTGACGCTTCGCAGTTCTGCCAGGCACCTGCCCTTACTAGCAACAACTAAAATACTGGACAGATGATCACGTTTCTTCTCATAAGGGCTCCACTGCCAGCTAACCATGTGGGAGCATGAGGTAATGCTTCTGAATAGGACCCGCGTGTTGGATATACATCCATATCTATAAAAATGCACCAAATGATAGATTAAAGTCATCTTTAATCTATAAAATCTATAATCTATTATTAATCTATAATTATTAATCTATAATATAATCTATAAAAGCTGAAGTCCTTGTGGTAGGGTTATATCTAAACATGCACATGTGCTTTGCATGTGCTTGTATGTGTTTAAACCTCCAAAATCTATGACAACTTTCCCATGGAGACAGGTAATTCAGCTTCAAGGACAAATATTATATGCACTATTGAGAGGGAATGCATGTCTCCTGTAGACCTGGAGTCATTCAAAATCACATTCTTTAACAATGATCTCAAATGATATAACCATGCCACGGAGGGCTTTTATTGTTTTTACTGCACTGACCCGCAGTGTGGCAGACTCCCCTCAGGTCCTTGGAGACACAATGACTTTCAGGAACATTTTCCACACACTCAACACTTAGTAAGTAATATGGACCCCATGGGACACAATTCCAAGGGAAAAAAATGCAGCAAGACTTACCAAATTCCCCCATACTCTTTGAAAGGCTAGGTGTTAGTTATCCAGAGATCTCTGGGTAATATCTAAGATAATTTCATCTCTGCTCTCCTTTTGCTGTATATTTGGCATGGCATGAAAAGGAGCAAAGACCCCTTCCTCTTTTAAAAAAAATAGCAAAATTCAAAGCTTCTTGTTTAGTTTCAAACTTTTTCAGTCAGTAATTTGTCAATCTAAAGGGCCTTTCTTTTCCTTTAATCACGGACTTGACCCAAAGGAAGGGAAGATAATATTCAGGTTCTCTACGTGAATGTTCACTGCCAGATAATTCAATTATTGCAGAAAATTATTTTAAACATTAAGATGCACAAAGTTCAGTTTTCCTCTGTTTCTGCTACTATCACCAAGCTATTGATAAGATGTCTAAATTTATTGCAGAATAATTCTGCAGGAAAAGAGATAAAAGGTTCCTGAATAAAATATGAGGCGAGAGCTGTAAATTGTAGCAATGCATATCATTTCATTCAAATGTAGGAAGCAATTACCATCTGCTATACTCATCAGTCCCTCCTTTATGACTTAATTATATGTTTAATGCTATCAGATCAAGGAAAGGGCACAATAGATGAATGAGTGAGAGAAATAGAAAAGATTCTGCAACAAGACAAAAGGCAGCTGAAAAGTAACCTAAGAAGAGAATTGATTTCATTTGTTGGGAGAGAAGTTAATTTAAATAGTATATTCTATCATTTCCAGTGGTGCACTGAGATAATATAAATCATGTGTTTGTGAATTTGCTTCATACAATTTTAACAAAAGCATTCAAGTTTCTGAAAACCTAAGGTCTGCAGGTTTTGATTTATTTATGAAATGGGTAACATTTACAAAGAAAGAGCAGTGACTGACAACTAAAGCATTTAAATTATTATTAACAGCACTTGCGATACAAGGAGTAAATGCAGAGGAAAGGCTGACAACCTCGCCTGGTTCCTTGCTATCTGGATTGAAGCATCAACAAAGATCATATGCCCAGCTCTGTTAAAGAACTTTGATGTCCTCGCTGAAGCCATTTCCATGCTTTGATACATTTTTTTTCAGAAACTAATCAAACAAGATGAACCACCTTTTGAGACAGGAACTCACACCCAGATAAATAAGTTGAGTGTGGGTGTTTGTCTTTCTCAAGGTATTTTTAAACTTTTTAAACGTATACTTAGCACATGGGAAAAGGTGAAGAGTTGGCATCGATGGAGAGTGTAATTTTCTTGAGTTGCAATGAAGCCCGAGATAAACATCTTCTTAAAGCATGGCCTTGAGTTCCTGGCGTAGAGGTAGTATGCCTGGCATCAGGATCTGATCCAGGAAGTTGCTTCCTATATAAAAGTGAAAATTTACTACACCCCATGCGAACCAGACGCTTTCAGCCATGGAAAATTTGATATTCAGTCAATATAGTTTTAGCCCCTTAATCTTTAGTTACCTGCTTTTAAAGAAAGTTTTCCTCAACCCAGTTCCCCCTTTTCCAGTCTTCTGTCTTTAGGACATGATGCCCTCATATGTATCAAACAGGATTGATCTTGGTCCACTGAGACTCAGAATGACTCTTCGGGGGCTTCCTACTTACACTTCTTTAGCTAGTTATTAGATTTGTGATTACCGGTGTATTAATGTTCATCAGAACAAGTTTTTTTGCTTGTTTGTTTTTTTGTAGTACTAGAGATTGAACCCAGGAACATTCTACCTCTGAGCTATACCTCCAGCCCTATTCTATTCTTTATTTTGAAACAGGGTCTTGCTAAGTTGTTGAGGGCCTTCTTAAGTTGCTGAGACTGGCCATGAACCTGCAATCCTCCTGTCTCAGCTCTCAAGTACTGGGATTACAGGCATGTGCCACCATGCCTGGCACAAAACAAGTTTTATTGAGTGATATTTTTCATTATTTCACATATGTGTAGAAAAAGATATTATCATGGTTTTGAAAAAATGCTTTTTATATAGTGCCTGAATTTTCTTTTTATAAATTATGTACAATCAGAAATGCTGTTTCTGATTCTAATGCTTATGTCCAATGCAGGTGTAACAGTTTCATTTTGTCATTTAATGTCAGCTTATTCTATTATTGATGATATAGCAATCATATGACACAAATAATTTTTAAATAACTCATCAACCTTCCTCGGCACTTGTTACTGTCTTTGGTGTCCTGAAGTGAAGCTGACTGGAAACTTTAAGCTCTCTTTATGATTCATATGAAGTGAAAATTGCTGCTCAGTGAAGCAAATACATAGTCCAAGACTCAAGAAAGATGGTTCCAAACCGGGCGTGGTGGCACATGCTTAATCCCAGTACTTTGGGAGGCGGAGACCGGAGGATCTGGGTTCACAGCCAGCCTCAGCTCTCTCTCTCTCTCTCTCTCTCTCTCTCTCTCTCTCTCCTTAGTGAGGCCCTCCGCAACTTCGTGAGACCCGGTTTCAAAATAAAGTATAAAAAAAATAGGGCCAGGGGTGTAGCGCGGAGGTAGAATGCCCCTGAGTTCAATCCCCGGTACCGCAAAAACAAAAACAAAAACAAACAAACAAAAAAAAGAAAGATGGTTCCATTTTACCAAAGTAAAAACCTTGCATCTCTCTCCCCGTCCGTGAACGCAACAATTGTGGTACAATGGAAGGAGAGAGAGCAAGTCAGGGAAAACTTCAAGGAATGCTTTCTCCTGAAACCCCAGAATAGTTCTTATTAAACCTAATATTACCATACCCAATATTAGGAAACTCATTTCCAAGCAGCATACCCCTCCATAGCATACTCCAGACAATTCTTAGAAGGCCATACGCCCACCTCCAAGAAAAGGTCTTGGATCTAGTCTGACCCCAAATGGAAAAGAATATTTACCCTTTACCATATTGCAAACTTTTTATTTGGGGGAAATAAAAATGATTATTTGTTAGAACTAGCACCTTTTAAAATGGAATTAATAATAGTCTAAGGAAATGGAAGTGTCCCTGCTGAGGAAGAGTAGAGATTGAGATCAAATGGAGTCAATTCTGTAGACACCTCTAAATCTTCTTGATACTATCCCTGTTTGTCTATCGTTTTCTGGGCTCCTTGATCAATGAAGATTAGAAACCCCTCTCGATCTGGGAGGTTATAAGTATCTTATGAGACTATTTGTCTTTTAAGAGGCTACAGGGTTTCACACAGTAGCAAATAGGAAGATTTTGTGATTTCGGTTTACAGCCTATTAGTTAACTTTCTTCACAAGAATCTCACTCATAATCATAAACTGCAGAGTTTTTGTTTTCCTTTTAGCTAAATCTAAGAATGAAGTTGTGTCTCATGTGAGAATAAATGAATATTTTTAAGGAAAACTCAGGATAAAACATAAACATCTAACTGTAGTATAGCATCAATCCTTACATCTTATGTCTATAATAACGACCTTATCTTAATCCTAACCTTCATGTCTGAGCAAAACTGGTGAACAAGAGAGGAAGACTGATTGTAGTTGACCTTCTTGTAAATTAAGAAAGAGAGGATGGTTTGCTCTCCTTATTCCACAGATAGAGATAAGTAGAAAAGTCAGAATAGTTCCGCATCAGCCCCAATGAATGACACCTAAGCTATTCTTTTTTTCCTTTTTTCCAGTACTAGGGATTGAACTCAGGAGTGTTCCACCACTGAGCTACACCTTCAGTCATTTTTTATTTTTATTTTGAAACAGGATTTCACCAAGTTTCCCAGGCTGGCCTCGAACCTGTGATCCTGTTGTCTTATAAGGATAGACAGTAAACTCTTTTCATAAAGGATCTGAGGGACGTGGGGGGAAACTGTAATATTGTTGCTGGGGCCATAATAAACTTATCATGGAGTATAAGGTGAACATGTTCTTCTCACTTCATTGAAGAGGATAATAAAATTATGCAAATTGAGAATTATGTTATTATAATATCAACATCCAGGAGATCAAGGAGAGAGAATTCATGTTTAACAAATGTGTTGGCACCTTCAGGATATCTTCAGGAGAGGACAGATCCACAGAGTCATGGACAAAGGGGTATGCAGCATATGCCTGGTGAGAACTGATGGTCATATATAACATTACAGCCATTAAACCCAGTGCTGAAATATGTTTGCAAAATATCTAATTTCCAAGAAATATTTGGAGGTAAATATTGCACAGTGCAGTGTACTTAAGTACTGCCTTAGATGGAAGCAAGTTCTGGTATAATTGGGCTGAATCAGATTTGTTGTTAAAAAATAAAACTAACAGAGTATAACTCTCTCTTACATTGCCATTCATTATTTTTGATTCAGTTATTTAACATTTATGTTCTAAGAACCCACTGTGCTAGATTTGAGCTATATTGTGGTAAATGAAACAGATGGTTCTTGTACATTTGGAGCTTGAGTCTAATCAAGCTCCTGATACTAAATGAGCAAATTAATGAGTTACTATATAGTTAACATTATACTAAAGACTCTTAAGGAAAATAGAGCTCTAGGAAAGAGAATAACGGGGTGTTGAGATATATTTTTGTTCAGTTAGTTAAGGAGGGGGTTCCTGAAAAGGTGCTATTTAAGGGAGACTTGAAGGAACATAGAAAGCCAGGGTCCAAGACACAATGGTGAGAAAAGGGCTAGTGTGCTTGAGAGCTAAAATCAGGACAGTACAGCTGGATCACAGTGACACATTTCTCCTAGTTGGTTTTTAACTTGAATAAATGTACCTGTGACCCCCATTACCTCTCTAATATCCTCTAGTGTCACAAAGTAAGAAGATGTTATCAAGAAAAAGAAAAGGATTGATGACATGCAGGAAGTATTTGATAGACCCATTTTAAACCTCCCATTAACAATTTATGCTGAAAATAAGACAGGAGAAGCATGAGCATCATGAGCTAGAAAGAGTTGGCATCAGGAAGGAAAAAAAGTAAAAACATGGTATGTCAAGATGAGACCAAAGATATTATTTTGCTCTTAAATATAATTAGAGATGTATTGGTTTAAATGTGTATAAGATAAACTTGAAGATATAATTGGTAGAATTTAAAACAGAAGTTCTCTCTTTTAAATCCCTTCAAAAGACAAAAGCAAACAAAATATGGTCCAAATATCAAGAGAGAAAACATAGAAAATGGCAAAGAAGCACAGAAAATAGAATCCATAAAACAAGATGACAGAAGTAAGGCCAAACATATCAGTTATGACAATGTATGTAAATGTGCTGAACTCCCCAATTAAAAGGCAAAGACTCTTAGATTGGAGTAGAAAACAACACTCAACAATATGCTGTTTACAAGAGACAAACTTAAAACAAGATGACTTGGAAAGGTTATAAATAAAGGATAGGCAAAGACATATCTGTAAAATGCAAACAAAAAGACAACAGAAGTGGCAATATTCATATCAGCCAAGGTATAATTCAAGATAAAAACTGTTAGCAATGCAGAGGGTTATATTTCCTTTATAAAAGAAGCATTCTGAGTTAACTTATATTTATTATCAAATGCATGTGCCAAGTAGCAGAGAATCAAAATACAAAATAATATTGTTATGTAATATAAAATTATTTACCCCAAGGATGTGGGGAAATCGGGACTCTTCTACACTGTTGGTGGGATTGCAAACTAGTTCAACCACTATGGAGATCAGTGTGGAGATTCCTCAGAAAACTGGGAATGGACCCACCATATGATCCAGCTATACCATTACTGGGTATCATACCAAAGGGATTGAAACCAGAAAACTACAGTAATATATGCATACCCGTGTTCATAGCAGCACAATTCACAGTGGCCAAATTATAGAATCAACCTAGGTGTCCATCAACAGATGAGTGGATTACAAAATTATGGGAAATACACACAATGGAATTCTACTCAGCAATAAAGAAGAACAAAATAACATCATTTGCAAGAAAGTGGAAGGATCTGGAGAACATTATGCTAAGCGAGATCAGTCAATCACAAAAAAAGAAGGGACGTATGTTTTCATTAATATGTGCAACCTAAGGAGTAGTAGGGTCACACAAGGGACTCCGGTTGATAATGGAGAACCCTTAGCGGAACAAGGGAAGTGGTACAAGGGCAGGGGAAGGGCAAGAAAGAAGTGAATTAATGGAATTACTATCATAAACAATATGTACATGTGAAAATATACCAACATCATTCTTGGTACTTCATATGGGTGGGGGGAGGCGGGGGGGACACTAAGAGCTGTGTGCATGTATGTTAACATCAAATAGATATTCAATGCGATGTAAGACTTCAATGTACCAATAAAAAAATAAATAAAATAAAATTATTTACCCCAGATAAATGCTTTTTAAAAAATTATAATCATAGTAGAAGTCCTTAATTCATCTAATCAATTCATGCCAAATCAATTCACTAAAAATGAAGAAGGACCTAAGGAATATTATGTATATTAAAATTCTCACCTTCCAAACAGAAAATAGACAGGGAAGGACATTAAGAAAATAGAAATAAATTCTCCAAAGTAGATTTTTCAGAATATGCTTTCAAAATACATTTTGAAATTGGAAAATATGAAACAAAATTTAAACTAAGTACTCCATCAATTTAACAAGTTTGAAATTCACTCCCAAATAAATTCTAAGTCAAAGAAAGAACACAGGTTAGTATTATGGCCTAGAAAATACCCCAAATTATAAATTAACAACATTTCTTGAGTACTTAATATGACAGCAAGTCTGTTAACTGTACTCCATGTATTAGATTATTTGATTCCCACAAGAGACATATGAAGCTTGAAGAAGGACCAGGAGGTGGACACAAGGAAATGGAAAGAAAAGGAATTCCAAGCAGAGGAAACAGATTGAGTCAAGGAGCACAGACTAGAAAATGAAATATATGGGAAGTTCAAGAAGTTCAAGTTACCTTCAGAAATGTGGATGAGTGTGCATAAAAGATAAAGCCATAGTTCAGTCAGACCACAGGGTTTGATTTTATTCTTGGGAAACTCTGAGTCATTGCAAATTTGTGAACAAGAAAATGATATTACCATAATTACATTTGAGGAAAATTACTCTAGCAAAATTTTATTAGAAAGATAAGGTAAAAATAATTAAACAAGGAAAATCCATTGAAGAAGTCTAAGTGAAGTCATGGGGATGGGATCAGTAGAGGAAAGGAGACACGCAAGATAAAGATAAAGGAGACACGCAAGAAATACCGATGCCAGAGAATTGATAAGATTCGGATTCAAAGGAACAGATGTTGGAACTGTAAAGAACTTTGGAAATTTTGTATTCTAGTCAGCTCATTAGTTAGATAAATTGAAGCTTAAAGCAATTAAATGAGTTGTTCAGTGGTCACAGAAGTTGTTAAGGAGGCTAAAACCAAGGCAAAGTTGCATGAGCTCCAGCTCATTCTTTCCTCTGTTGGTATAGTGATTGAGGGAAAGAAAGGACTTTGAAATACTTGAGACTTTGAATCCAGAGTGAGTGGTGACTTGCCACTTACTCAAGAGGCAAGTCATGGTCAGTTTGGGTTCTCAGGGGACATCTCCTGAAAAGATCAATCAGCTGAAAATTCATTATCAGACACCTGAAAATTCATGACTGGGGCCTGAGAATCAGGAATAGGAGTATGGATTAAAGGTCATATCAGCAGTTATTATTGGAGGACTATAGGAAAGAAAGGTAAAGAAGAAGGGGGGTACAGCCAGGAAGGGAAAAGGAGTGAGAAGAGGTGAGAAAGTAGATCACTCTGGGTGCATATTATTTAGGAGGCTGAAAGAAACTAGGAAAGGGTAACAGTGAAGCGGCAGCAACAGGGAAGCGGCGATCAGACTCCAGATGCAATCTCTCAAGGATGCTCTAGAAAGGTCTTGTGCCTTGGGAGAAAGGTTGCAGTACCTGACTCTGAGTTCTTCCAATTCAGATATTATCATAGCAAAATGGAACATGGATTTAATTAAATCCAACTTCAATATTATATTTTTATATGTTTTTATTATTGCCTAATGAATTCAGAAATGTAGCTTTTATAACTAAACATGAAATATTAAAACTTTCTAGGACTACAAGTTCTTTTGGCAGTGTTTCATTTCATGGGAATAAGGGCCAAGTGTAACACACACACACACATACACACACACACACACACACACACACACACCTATCCTTATGTTCTCTTTATTGTATACATAGCTTACTGTGTTGTGGTGGCTGGCATATATATTTTCATAACCATCATAGGTAATTTGTGATCTTTTTTTTCTTACATGCTACAACATTTGGAAAGTATGCTTTCTGAAAAGGAATATGTGATTTTTTAATGTGCATACCATCTCCTCAATATTTTTTACAGTGCAGGGGATCAAATTCAGGGCCTCACATGTGCTAGGCAAGTGCTCTGCCACTGAGTTATGCCCCCCAGCCCCTCACTTCTTATTAAAGAGTCAGATATACAAAGTATATACAATAAATGTAATGATAGTAGTATAATTTCAGTTTGTAAGGAATGAGATCAAAGGCAAATTCAACATTGTGTACTTATATAGAAAATGAAATAGAGGCATTCACAATTATAAGATGAGGCACTAACATAAGTAGAATGCAAAGGGGGGAATTAGTTAACTTTCCCCCATACCCATACATAGCCTTAACTTATTATATTTCATCTTTTTCCTAAATAATTTCTCCACCTCATGACTTCAAACTTCTCAATATGTTTAGTCATATGGGTTCCCTCCTCTGGGCTTCCTATTGTCTTTCTGTTGGAGGATCTATCACATTATGTATTATGTAGTGTATGCAACCTGAAAGAACCCCAATTCTCAGTAAACTGTGGGTACACCTAAGATCACATTATAAAGCACAAAAACCCATTGTTTTGAAAACCTTTTCTGATTTTACCAACACAGAACCTCTGCCCTTTCCTTGCTCTGGAATGTTCTTGGGAACACCCGTGTAAGTTATCATCCTACAGTGCTCTCCCAATAAACACAACACTGGAGGCAAACCTGCTCAGACAGAACGCCTTGTACAGACCGCCTCTACTCAACTCCTTTCTAACAGCAGTCTCCCGTGTTACCCCTGCTGCAGGTCAGGGTCTGCAGTTCTGCTCAGATCATGCCTGTCACTGTCTGAGGGCAACCCAGAAGGCCATCAAATTTCTATTGCTATTCCCTGAGTCACTGATTCGTCTTTGACTTGCTGCTTCCGAATCACTGCTGCTCTTGGAGGCTACTCAGAGATTCCTCGAGCTATTTCCTGAACCATCATGGCTATTGCATTCAAAGCTGGGCCCGTATTTTTCTCCATCTGTCCACTGAATCTTTAGGGTGTCCCTCTCATGTGCAAGTAGGAATGCACAATAGATATAAATGTACTCTGGTCCTCTAGAAAACTCTACAATCCTTTACCCCCCATATGAGTAGTAGCTGCATTAATTGAAAGCTAAATGCATGTATTGACTCATTTAGTCTTGCAAAGAACTCTCTGATATAAGTACTATTGTTGTTTCTATTTTTCAGTTTATTAACCTAAAACACACAGAAACAACTTACTGGCTACTGACCCACTTATTGACTGCTACGACTCCCCCACTGACTACAAGGCCTTTCATGATCTCCTATGTTCTTGTAGCAGTGTGTACCATCTATCAAATGTTTGTTAAAGTTCAATAGATTAATTTAAATGAGTTGACTGTATCTTCTGATTGTAACAAGAGAAAATGTTATAGACATCTAGAGTTAGTTCCAAGCCTATAAAGATGGCTTAAATATTTGCTAATAGGTTTCTAAATATCTACTAAACATATCTAATATTTAGTAATATTTCTAAATATTTACTAAATACTTAGTAATATTTCTAAATATTTATCTATCATTATATTTATATTTATATCAATAATTCATCAAACTTGCTCTATCAGCTTTGAGACTCTTTTAAGCAGATACAAAATAAAACATCACAACTATAAGTTAACCCAACAATGGAATAATAATTAAAAATAATGGGTATATAAAAATATCAATTCTCTATTATTAATTTTATTTCATAATTACATTTTTATAGGGGAAATCCATTCTGGTAACATTTTACTTTTTAAACATTTGAGTATTTACAGTTTAGCTATTATTACTACTCTGTTATACACAGTAAAATTGCAGTATACCAAGGAATGCCTTAGCAGGTCCTATAAAGTAGTTGTTAATCACAAGCCCTCCATGGAAAACATACCCTCTAGAAATCCTGATGCCTAAACTTGGAAACAATAGATGTATATAACGAATGCACATAATATAGGCCTTCTTGAATAAAACAGGATATGATACAAGTTGCACCCACTTTTAGGTTTTGAGGAAGTTAGTCCCTGGTTATATAAATCTCTGTTATGTTTTATTCCCATTATATCCTTCCAAGGTAATTTCCTAATGATATTAATTATTCTATTGCTGGAACAAACAAATTGTTGCCAGCAGTAGCCTAAACCTCCCGAGTATGCTCTTAAGAGTCCTGTACAGTCTGACATGGGCCTCTCCAGGTGTCAGCGGCTGCAAGCCTTTCCCAGAGCAGGGACTCTAGGGAGCATCCATTTCTCACTCACTGGGATATGGGCAGAACTCAGTTCCTTGCTGCTATGTGGTGGAGGTTCACATTTTCTTGCTGCCTGTACACTGTGGGTCATTCCTAGGATCTTGACGTACCACATTAATTGGCTAATGGCCACTTTCCTCCATCTTCAAAGCCAATAGCAGCAGATGGAGTGGGTCTCATATCACATCTCTCTGATCCACACTACTCTCCCTCTTCTGCTTTTAAGGACTCATAGGCTGGGCGTGGTGGCGCACGCTTGTAATCCCAGTACGAAGGCGGAGACTGGAGGATCAGTGTTCGCGGCCAGCCTCAGCTACTTAGTGAGGCCCTCCGCAACTTCGTGAGACCCGGTCTTAAAATAAAGTGTAAAAAATAGGGCCGGGGGTGTAGTTCGGAGGTAGAACACCCCTGGGTTCAATCCCCAGTACCGCAAAAAAAAAAAAAGGGACTCATGGGTTATTGGACCCACCTGGATAATCTGGAGAATATCCCATCTCAAACTCCTTGACCTCAATCACAATTGCCAAGTCTCTTTTTCCATACCAGGTAGAGACATGCTTTTTCCTACCATTCATGGGAACCAGAGATAATGTGTACCATGCAGACGTCTATGTCTACGACATCAGAATGTGCTCCCTTCATATCTCCATGTTACTGCTTTGCAGGGTTCCCTGTATTAGAGTCACGCACCTGTATTAATATATACTTTTACTTAAAGGCCAGGATTCTGTGATGCCTTTCCCTGGCTTACTCTACAGTTCAGCATTTGCAGGTTTACTTTGGCTCCTTAGGCACAAAGAAGACATTTTTATTCATCAACGTGTTCGAGATTGTGATCTTTAAGTGGAACTGTGCAAACAACCACGAAGTCCTAATATCACCCTGGAAATACAAAACGTTGATCTTTATATTCAGACTTCAAATTGCTTATCAGACCCTATAAAAGACAAAGTAAAGACCATAAAAACAAACGTATGGCATTGTTATCTACGGATGAAAAACCAGGAGAAAAGAAAATCACAACACAATTTTGTCAGCAAACATTACTCTGAAATTCATTTATGGGCTCATGTTTGAATGCTTACTTTCTTCTTTCACAGCTAGGTCCTATTCCCTTACACAAACCATTAATTTTTAGAAATATAAATAAGGCTTTGGAAGCCATTTTTGAAGCATCAGAGAAAAAAACAGGAAATAATAAAAAATCAAAACTAAATCTGCTTAATTACAATAGGCAAGTCATAAATTAAGCATGGTGATACTACAGACAAAAAATGGTTTTCGATGTACAGCCCCACTCCAGAGTATGTATTCTAGGTTCTATTTTTGTTATCAATCTATGTGACTCTCTTATCAGGTTGTCTGTGATCAGGAAATGCCCCATAAAATGAGTATTTGTCTCTGCTTCATTATGGCAACACTTCCCAAACTGATTTTTGTGCCAAACACTAATGCGTCATGCCACCTAAATGAAGACTTCTTCTCTGAGAAATATGGCAAAATGGAAACTCAGACATTCCCATAATTACTGAACCACAGCACTTTTTGTTTCAAAAATAAAATGTATAGATGAGGCGCCATTGGATATAACAGAAATATACTGTTTGATGGAAGTAGAGTTTGTGGTAGATTAATCTAGTAAATGTGTGGAATAGATAGCTAAGAGACTAGATACAAGGAGGACAGATAGGAGAGTGTTACCATTACTACAAAATAGCTTGATTTAGGAAAGAAAGCATAAAAATTAAGCAAGGAGTCATGAATCTAAGACTCATATTCATGGTGGGTTGATACTACCACTAATTCAGGTTTCATTGTTGAACTCTTTTAGATATATCAGTGTTTACTAAGCTCTGTGTTATCATTTGAAAACTGCATGACTCCAAAGGAAAAAAATAAAACACCCTCTGGGTAGACCTTGACTTAACTCCTGTAAAACTCAAATAGTGGTACTCCCTGCAGGGAGAACTCTGAGAGTTGGAAGGGGCTCCGTTTGGAACAAGTACTCCAATCAGCTGCATGATATTGAGGGTCGGATGGAGATGGTGGTTGCCTCTTCACTTGTCTGATACCCTTTTCATGAACTGGTTTCTCTTGACTAAATTAGAACATCATAGTAGTAAATATTACTTCAGCAGCTTTCCTTTAAGAGGCCGTTGAGAGCTGTCCAGAGAAGTCCAGATTTGATAACTGAAGAAAATAAGGATTCATAAAGAGTATGAGACAGAGAGATTCTCTTCCCTCCTTTTTTTTTCTCTACGCCCACTCACCCGTGGTTCTAGGGAAATACCAATACAACATATTTTCATATTATTTCATTTCTTTTCCTTATGGTCTCCTTTTTACATAGGTTATTTTTGCTTTCATCAAGCATTTGTGGAATAGGCAACTCTAATTAATTCTCAACTTGAACCAAGAAGTGTAAGATTTGTTATAAAATTAAAATTCTGCTGCAGTTTTGACTGTCTCTTGCTAGAGTTGCTTCTAATTAATTCTATTATTGAAGCAAGAGTTGAGAAGAATGGGAGTCAATATTGTCCCACAGATACATTTTGTTTGGCATAAATGTTTCACTAAAAACGTGAATGTAAATATCCTTAGGTTAGACCTATAATTTCCATTTTGCTATAGTCCTTACCATTCCCTATCATCTTTGTTTCAATCACTGAATGGCTTCTACTACTAAACTTAAATTTATTTACCTGGTCTCAAAAGACATAAATTCTGGTTAAAGTCTTAAGTGATGTTTCTTCTTCTTTACATCCAAATCCCTTTAAAATCAATTTACCTAATACTTTCAGGTAGCAAATACTAAAATATATATGTATATTATGATAGAAATATCACAGAATATAATGAAGATACAACTTGAAACCTTATCTGCAGAGATAATAAAAATAATATAGAAACTTACTAAACTGTTTTTAAACGTCGCTATTTGGTAGTAAAACATAAAATATGAGTAAAATAGAGACCTGGATTTGAGATCTTACTTTGACACTCGTAACTTACACTTCCTTAGTCAATCACAACTTTAATCTTAACAAATACTGTTGAGAGTTTTTATGAATCATGCAACAAAGACTTACTAAGCCCTTAAAGTGCCAAGAAGAAGGGAGTGCAAGACTAGAAAAGAAACATGGGCAGAGGTGAAGGAGCCCCTGGCTATGTTTAGAGCTTCAGAACTCAATGGCAAGGAGTCTCTGGAGTAACTGAAGCCCTGGTAGAGAACAGGTGATTCTTGGAGTCTGTGTTGAGGGGTAGAACATCAAGGGATACAAACATAAAGGAATGGGCACAGGTAGGAATATATTCTTAAAGGAAATATGGAGAAACTAGAGATTAGGGAAAAACAAAACAAGTAATAGGAAAATGGAATTTTTTAAAAATATTTTTAAAAACATGAAGGAGCTGGGCGTGGTGACACATGCCTATAATCCCAGTACTTGGGAGGCTGAGACAGGAGGATAGAGGGTTCAATGACAGCCTCAGTAAATAGTGAGACTCTCATCAACCTGTTTTGGAGACCCTGTTCCAAAATAAAAATAAAATAGGGCGGGGGTGTAGCTTGGAGGTAGAATGCCCCTGGGTTCAGTCCTCAGTACGACAGAAATTTTTTTAAAAATTGAAGAAAGTGTTCAGCCATGCTCAATGCTCCTAGGAAGTCAAACAAGAAAAGGAATGGAGAGTTGTGTCCTTAGAACAGGGAGTGGGAGATGAAACTCCAGTGACACAGGTTGAGGGTGGAATTGACATAAAGAAAACAAAAATGGTCAGGTGTGGTGGTGTACACTATAATCCCAGTACTTGGAGGGTTGAGACAGGAGGATTGTAGGCTCAAGGACAGCCTCAGCACCTTAGTGAGACCCTCAGCAATATAGTGAGACCCTGTTTCAAAATAAAAATTAAAATGGGGCTGGGGGTAAACTCAGAGGGAGAACATCCCTGAGTTCAACTCCTAGTAGCACCAAGAAGAAGGAGGAGGAGGAGGAGGAGGAGGAGGAGGAGGAGGAGGAGGAAGAAAAAGAAACCAAAAATGTAAAAATCTCTCAAAAATCCGATATGGAAAAGGGAGAAAGGGCGAAGTTTTGGCAAGGAATGTGAACTTTAAAAGAAACTGTCATAAAGATGAGCATTCTGAGAAGGAAAGATTGATGACAAGGAGAGATGGAAAAGACTGGCAAATTTGGTGCATCCAGAGAACTAGTGGAGAGATTAACTTTAGCCTGAGACATATTGTTTCCATTCTAGCAGAAACCAAAAAGAACATGTGCACTGAGATTCAACCATGTTTGTAAAGGGAACACAGCAAGTTGCAGGCATTCTCAATGACTCAGAAAAATAAATATTCCACCAAGTGTGTACCAATACAGAATGAGTGTCAAAGCTGACTAAGGAAGTAAAGATTGATTTCTATTCAATTGTAAACTAGCATGAATTGGTAATAGCAGCAACTGAGTGTGTGATATTTTCCATGAACATTTGTAAGAGTGAAGATGGTAAATCACTGTATTCATTCACAGTTGGGATTTTGACAGTTGATTTGGCAGGAATAGCAAAAGAGCCATTGATAATGCTACTGGGAAGAGTGATGAGAATAGACCATGTGGATCTGGTCTGGAGAGTGGAAGAATTGGAGACCCAAGGGGCCACAGAGCCTCAAAAGACTGGAAATCATAAAAGGGTCAATATGTAGTGAAGGAGTGACTGAGTGAGAAATCTGAGGTTATAGTAAATTGTCATGAGATAGTCAGATATCTGAACTTTAAATTATCTGAGATGAAGCAGTTCAGATCAAGGATATCATCTGGTAATGTTTATTTCAGTGAATTTGAGGTCTCAAGTGGAGTAGAGGCAGTGAGGTAGTTAGAATTATGAAATGAACCACGCGTGTGTGATGTGTACAAATAGCATAAATCCATATTGGTACAAAAACAGACCCATAGAGCAATGGAATAGAGCAATAAAAATGGTATTGGCACAAAAAAGTATAGATTTTAGAAGTGACCCTAGTCTGACTTACTAACTCCAAAAAATGTTTTTAAAATGAGTAACAAATAGATATCGATTATATGTATACATCTGTGTCCATGGATAAGCAAGCTTTGGGTAAGATATAAACTTTTTAAATTATGTATGCATGACTAATGATTACAAAAGCAAGAACTTACTGAGTGATCACTATGGGTTAAATTTGTGCCAGATACTCTATGGAGTAGTTTAATTTTATCCTTTCAAACTCCCTGTAAAAGAAATACTACTATCACACCCATTTTGTAGATTATAATAGTAAAACTCAGAGAGATCATATATATTATTGAAAACCACAAAGCTAATAAGTAATAGAAATAAAAGTTTGTACTGAGCATTTTAAATCCTAAATGTGAAAAACAAACCTTTCATTCAAGCCAAAAGTGGGAGTTTTATTTGCCTTGGAATGAGGTTTTCAGAGGACAGAGAAAAATAATTTGGAAAATGTATCCTTTGGTTAGGCTGAGATAACGAGCCCCAAATCTCACTGAAATCACAACGATTTATTTCTCCTTCCCATTATATGCCAATTCTGAGTTGTATAAGTACCCATCTCCCCATGAGTGAGCTGAGGAAGCAGCCACTATGTAGAATATTGCTCATTGATATTATAGAGGAAAAGTCTCTTCTGGATTGACTTGCACCTGCAATGATTTGCTCTTTCCTAGAAGTAATGTGTGCCAATTCCCACACATCTCATTGGTCACATACAATCACAAGACCAACAACCCAGAAGCAAGGGGTCAGAAAGTTCAAACAAGCAATGCTATGTGTTGTGAAGGCAAATGGCTGTAATCACTTGGGAACATAATAATGGTTACTGCAGGAACAAACAACAGTACTAGCCCCTTTCCATTATTTCTTGGTTAAGACAGAAAATAACAAGTAAGTAATATCGGGATGAATCTATAAGAAGGAAAGTAAGATGGAAATAATTTTAGTTTTTTCAGCAGTAAAGACAACAGAAATCTTGGTTGTCTAGAAGGAATTAGTCATTAGTGAAAATTAAGGACATTCATAAATGTAATGCCAAATTGTGATGCCCTGGCATATGTCAATTATTTACAAATAGTGGATAAGCAAGTTACTATACTTTAAAATACATGCATATGTATTCAAGAATATCTCAATGAGTAAGACTGTTGGTAACTTCTTTTCTGATGAAGAAGTTACCTTTTGTTAGTACATCCAGCTTATCATTACATATTAAGAAAAGCCAAGCTTTTTCATAATTTATATATTCTTTGGTTGCTTTTTTCAGCTTTCTCTACATATACTTTTCTATTTTTTATTCATTTTTCTATTCTTATATTGTTGTTTCTCAGGTTTCATCCTTACTCTCTGTTCTTCTCATTCTATATAATCCTTTGATTCTGTGTCATCAGCTGTAATTTATGAAATAATGATTCCCTAAGATATATCCTCAACCCACATTTCCCTCATGTACAAATATATCTACCATATATCTTCCCTTGGAAATTCCACAGGCTCTTCAAATTTAGAAAGTCTAAAACTTAACTATTTTTCTCTGTATTTTCACTTCCTTTCTCTGTATCTGAACTAATGGATGTGCTAAGTGGCCAGAGAGAAGACTAAAATAAAACCTTGAACAAGATAATGAAACAGTATGCTACATTAGATTGAACCATGTGAAAGTGCTGAATTCAATCATTTTTAATCTATAAAAATGGCAGAGAAATTATAGTTTACTCCAAGGATAATTAATGATTTTTGGATGGGAGAGACATTATCTGATTTACATTGTAGAGAGAACCTCTCGTGTTATTGTGAAGAGAAATTTGAAGAAGATAAAGACTGATAATGGAAGGAGTACCATTTAGAGAAGCTGTGTGAGTAACCCAGACATATGTATGGATGTGGTCAGAGCAGGGATGAAAGACATGAAGATGTTTGGGAAGTAAAATTGAGGGGACTTGGCAGTTGTGGAAGGGGATAAAGGGAAAGAAAATAGATGAGAATGATGAAAAATAAGTGGATTCAGCCATTAAATGAATGTTGTCATTCACTGAGCTGGGGAATACTTGAGAAGGAACAGGTCTAGTATTGAATATCATATAGTTCATTATTAGGCATGAGAAAATTAAAGTGGGTGTTTTAATTAAGCAATTGGATATATAAGTCTAAATTTACATAGAATTAGAACTTGAGATCACATGACCCTTATCACTAAGCCATTCACGAGTGTAGAAACCAAAATAGTAGAAAAATTCTGCTTGTTTCTTTGTTTAACATAGACTGACTACCCTCCTTGCCTAAGCAAAGATGATTGAGAAATACAGAGCTCTGTAGTCTGCAGCACAGTACAGTCACCCACCCCTGGTAACTGAACTCCACTAGTGATCTCATCTTTTTTGGGAGGAGTCCTGGGACCCTAATTTATTTTTTTATTTTGAAACAGGGTTTTGCTAAATTGCTGAGGGTCTTGCTGAATTGCTGAGGCTGGCCTTGAACCTGCAACCCTTCTCTCTCAGTGTCTCAAGTACTGGGATTATAGGTATGCACCACCACTTCTAGAGAGCTCATCATTCTGATAATTTCTCCGTTGATGGAGATAGAAGGAGGTCTTCATTATAATACTACTCTTTCCTGGGACATAGTAGGAAATTCATGTCCCCTAATGAAGTATAACAGAGGCAAATAAGTGTTTTCTTAATTACTGCAAGTTTTTCTCTTCCCTGGTAGACTCAGAGGAAGTGATCTGATCTCCTTAATCCTGAAACTAGTAACCTATCTTATTTAGTAAATAAGAATTGAACAAATAAAGAGTCGTTGGATTATGTTAATCCCACAAACAGTGGAAAATTCTAAATATTGATTTTATAAGTAGGAAAGACAATTCAAATAGCTATTAGAAATTGAAACTCATTTCTCTGATTTTGTGAGGCAAAATTCAAATAAAGAAGCTGTAAAATAGCTGGGTGTGGTAACATACACCTGAAATCCCAGTACTTAGGAGGCTGAAACAGGAGAATCACAAGTTCAAGGATTGCCTCAGCAGCGTAGCAAGATTTTCAGCAACCTAGTGAGACCCTGTTTTGAAACAACAACAACAAAAAAGGGCTGGGGTGTAGCTCAGAGGTAGAATACCCCCAGGGCTTAATAACCAGGAAGAAGGAAGAAGGAGGAGAAGGAGAAGGAAGCTTCTGTGAGGTAGATTACCTGTTTGCTGTCAGATTTATTCCTCATCCTTTTCCTGTTTATCATTGTATCATAGGGAACTATATTTCAGACTTTCCTAATGACTGGTTTCAAGAAGGTTCGATTCATGGGAGCACTAGTGGAAGATCAGAGGACAGGACAAGTCAGGGTGATGCTTTGCTCCTCCTCCTTTCTCTTGCTCCTCTCCCCTCTTCTTTCCTCTCTCTCTCCCCCTTGTCTACAGGTGGCATCTCCAGCAATGGACTCTCTTCCTCCATGGCTCCAGGATCATGGCTGCAGATCTCACTGGATGTCTTCCCCCATGTTGGCCCCACCTTCCACCAGGAGCCCCACTGTGATTTAACCTCCAGGAGGTGAACTCAGATCTTGGACTTGGTTACACCACCTCTTTTGTCTCTTCCAGCCCTGTAGCTTCGGAAGCTTTCTGGCATGGCTAAACTCCAGGTTGCCTCCTCATTTCCTTGGCTTAGTCATTACTTGTGTAACAAATTCCTTTTATTAAACATACTCTCTGCTTGAAATATCTAGGGTAGTTTCTGATTTTCTCATCGTATTTCGTTTTATTTTTGTGTCGCTGGGTATTGAACCTAGGGGTGTTCTACTGATGAGCTATATCCCCAGCCCTTTTTATTTTTTATATTGAAACAGGGTCTTGCTAAGTTATTGCACAGGCCTCGAGCCTGTGATAGTCCTGTGTCAGCCTCCCAAGTACTGGAATTACAGGTGTGCACCACCATGCACAGCTCTCATTGTACTGACCAAAATGCCAAATCACTTTGAAGAGTAGTGATGGATGAATGGAAATAAATCAGAGAAGTAGGACTCCCTGTGTTCTGTGGTGATCAAATCACACCTAGATTTTTTGCTTTAGTTCATTTTAAGTATGTTACTTTGAAACAGTGTCCAGAGAAGAATTGACTATGATCATCCTGGGTCTATAAACCTCACTGCGTGATACAAAATAAAAGGGCATGGGGCTGTAGCTATTAAAAATCCCTTGACTACTGAAGGTGTAGCTGCTTTGAAGAAGAAACAAACTCATTTTATATTGTATGATAAGTGATGAGGAGGGTCAGATTATGAATGAACAAAGAAGAAAAATCTTCCAATGAACAAGAATGAATAGGACTGCCTCATGAAATTTGAGTTGTCATTCACTGAAAAATGGCCATTCCAAAGCTGCAGGTCCATTTCAAAGGAGTCCTATACCAGTATGGAGCTGGAATAGATGAAATATAAAATCTTTTCCAAATTGAAAAGTTTGTGGTCTCCACAACCAAACTAGCTATAGTAACAGACTGGGAACACAGTATCCCTGGATCAGGAAGGTCTAAAATTTCCTCAGTTTAAAGAGACTTATTTAAGTCAATAAAACTCAAGGCCATCTACCCATTTTCCAAAGCATCTCAGAGTTGGCATTTTACATTTGCAAGAAGACTGAGATATGGTTCATTTTACATCATGTTAATCTCAAAAAAGGCTCTGTGGTTTTTTGGTATGATATTTAAGTGGAAATTATCAAGAAGGCTGCTATTTCAAGAGGACTGATACTTGCCCATCTGGGTAGATCCATATCACAACAGTTCTCTGATAGACATATTTTGATATAAAAATTTTATTTTACCTCTACAGATTTTTTTCACCTCACTTTCTCCTTGATTTTTATCCCAAGCATTTTGAAAACCTTCCAGTTTTAACATCAATCCAATTTCTGGGAACTCTAGCATAAAATGAAGAAAGACACATAAAAAGAACAGCATTAACCATAGAAGCACATTCATGCCACATTCATAAGGCAATCAGAGAAAACGTGTATGTACCCAAGATATGCAATCTTACATATCTAATGGTCTATCTGACAAAGGAATAAATCTTTTATGGATCTTCACTTCAACTAATTATGTATTTTCTTTTAACAATAACTAGAATTCAGATGCCATCTAATTACTATGTTTTTCATGACTGAAAAATTTTTAAAAATCTTTATGTATCAATCATAATAAACTTAGCTATTTTTATCTATTTTCTTTAATATCTGTATTATAAAATGTCTTCTTTGGGCCAAAATATTTCTCTCTGCTGCAGAATAAGGCTGCATGATAAAACCACCCCAAAATTTGATAGCTTAAAGCAGTAAGCTTTTACTTGACATACTCATCTTCAAGTCAGCAGATCAGGTTCAACTTTGCTGAGATGGTCTTAGGTGAGTTTACAAATATATCAGATGACTTCAGTCACAGTGCTGACTAGGCCTTGTGTCCTTCACCATTTAAGTCTCCGCTTGCCTCAAGTTTGTCACTCATTGATGGAAGCATGTCCCATAGTCAGTCACAGAGGCAGCCGAGGGTATAAGCAAAGGGTTAGGCACAGAATGGTTGGATAAGCTGAGACTCATGAAACTCAGAAACATTATGGACATATTTGAGAATACCAATGCCAATCTCAATATTGTGTATGGGGAAGAGGGGAGTGCAGAGGGAGCTGTGGGAAAGCTCACCAAATGCTGTGGGCATGTATGTCACTATCACTATGAACTACATTATGATGTGAGACTATAATACGCTAATAAACGTATATAAAAAAGAAAGTACACCTAAATGTACAGTTAATGCAATTATGCATGTATAAAGACCAATATAATAAAGGGATAAATCCTATTACCTGTGCTGATCAATAGGCTAAATGGTTTTATTTAGCAATAAGTTAAAAACTCAGATTCCATCTATTTACATTTTCCTTGATTGAAACTTTGAAATAGTTGTATTTATCATTTGTTGATGAACTTAGTTATTCACATGTACTCTACACAAGAGTTTGCACAAGAGTCTTTTCATGTTCAACCCAAGGAATAAATAAAAATGCAGACCTCTTCCCAGCATGCTGTTGGCTTTTTGCAGGAGCTTCTGTTCTTGAATTGAGATGCTGGCCATTTATTTCTATGAGTCAAAATAGCAAAATTTAAACATAGCAAACTGCCCACTGTCCATGGCTGGATCTTTGGCAAATATAATTCAACAGTTTAAATATGGCTATGGAAATTATTACTGCCAGTTGAGCTCTGAAAAATTATTCATCATAACCTCTGGCTTTCAGTTCTTTCTTTACCTCCTACTCCTCAAAAAAGAAGTATGCACACTACTATGTGGCTGTATCTGAAAGAATTAGTAGTCCTAAGCCCTGCCCTCTTCTACAAATAAGTTTTTAGACTAATTTTTTAAAATATTTAAGAATAAAATATCCAAATAACTTTTTTTCTATTAAACCATAATTTTATTAAAGGATTACATGGACCTGTGCCTTCTCAAACTTCTGAAGCAATTGAATAATTTATATTATTCAAAGTAAGTAAATATTAGTTTTTTCCCTTCAAAGAGGCTTCTTAAAAAAGAAAAAGGAAATTTCCCTTTTGCTTCATTTTCCTAGATTCCAAGAGATACATGAACATTGGCATGAATATCACTTGCCTCATTATGAGCAAATACCCAAACAAAATGAGCACATTTTGAAACAACAAAGACTGCACAAAAGTTCAGTCTTCTGGAAAATGTTTTAAAGTGCTGTGAGTTTTTCCATTTACAGAAGGCTGATTGTTATTGTCCTTTCCACATCTGCTATTCATTTGAACTACTTCCCAACAACTCAGTGAACAAAGGTGCCAAAATGTTGCTACTAATATTTCTCAAGTGTCCTCTTTCCTTGCTTCTAAAGAAAAGCTCTTTAATGCATAGAAAGGGCACTTAGCTTCAAGTGAAGCTGTATTCAGATTCTGAGCTACAGGTCCTCAGTTGAAGTGCATCTATTTTGCAAAAACACTGAGCATGGGTAGTCAGGTGTGCTGATTGGAGGAGGAAGCCCGTGATGCTGAGTTTGGATCCTAGAATCAATTCAACCCTGGTCACACAGAGATTGCTAGGAAAACCTGGCAACTTCTCTAAACCCTAGTTTTCTCATCTGCATATAATTTTTTATGACTATAGCCAGATTACTGACAATACCTAATACAGTATAATTTTTATGACTACATAAATGTCCCAGGAAAGCCTAGTTATGGGGGAGGGAGATATAGAAAATCATTCTGTAAAGGACAGTTTTCTGTGACCTATCTCCCTAAACTTGTAAAAGGTTGACCTATCTCTGCACTTCTTGTAAAAGTGGGCTTTTGCATTCTGCATTTCGCTAAAAGGAAGCACCCCTGAATTTCTAGAATAAATTCTAGAGCCTCTTAGTTTAAAGGCTGAAGGTCTAATGGTAATGGTGTTTTTGTTCCACTGGCACAGATGCTTTCAGCTTTAAAACAACCTCCTACTTCTTAATCCCTCTCTCCATATTCTTGCCAAGCTCTCTGGAAGTCTGAGTTTTGGACATCCTCCAAAACCACATCTCATCCATATGCCTGCCACAGAGGAAGACATTCCGCAGGCTCCTTCCTTCACTCTATGAATGATTCATGTGTTAAGATCTTAAATACTCACTGAACGAAAGACCCCTTGACTTGAAAACCTGATCTGACGTCAAGGAAATGTGCTGTTTTAGGGATATGCTTCCACCACTGATTGTTTATTCTTGTTCAGTCCAGAATCAGAAAACCCTCTATTAGGCAAGCAAATATATGACAGTATCCCTTTTTTTTTTTTTTTTGAGCATCTTTTTGGAGACTCACATTTCTGAAGAGCACTTCAGCTCTGGTGTCAAATGGGGAAATGAGCTCTTGCTGACAACAGTATATTTAAGTCTACACCAGGAAAAGTGAGTGGAATGTTAATTTTATTACTTTCTTCCAAGAAAAAGAAGCCATATTGAAAAATCACTTTCACCACCTATTGCAAAATCATAAAACAGAAATTACTATGGAGAAAAGTTTGTAACTAAAATAAGTGGAAATGGTTAAGCCAGAGAAGATTCTGCCTTCTGTATCTATGGGGTTCACATCCACAGACTCAACCAACTGTGGACCGAAAATATTCAGAAGAAATGTGTCTGTATTCAACAGGCATACACTTTTTGTCATTATTCCTTAAGCAATGAAGTATAGCAACTATTTACATAGCATGCACATTGTATTAGGTATTTGGTATGTATTATATCTGGGTAATTTAAAGTATATATGAAGATGTGGGTAGGGTATGTGAAAATACCGCACCATTTTATATGAGGGACTTGAGCTTCTGCAGATTTTAATAATTGGGAGAGTCCTGGAACCAGTCCTCAGGGATGCTGAGGAATGATTGTACATGTCAACTCTAAGGAAGTACAGTCCCTACTTAGGTACAGTCCAGCGGTTTTTAACTGAGTCCATGGAATGAGAGTTATCACAACTTCAGAAGTTCAGTGGAATAAATCTTTGTTATTGTGTGAAATCTCCCAATTTTAAACATTGCAATTAATTAGGACAGATATAGACACTGTATAAACCAAAACAACACATCTGTAAGCCAGATTTGGCCTGTGTTGCCAAACTTTCAACCTTTGACTCATAGCTCTATTTTCTTTTTCATTTAAATGTGTTTTAAATACTTTGGAGTAAAATAAAATGGAGTTCAGTTTCTCAGTTTCCTTTAGAAATCAGTAAAACTCTGTCACAAGACTAAAAAACATCAAGAAAGTAATTTTACTTTGTGGAACAAGGCAAGAGTGGAAGTCTTGAGAGATAGTTATGAGTTAAAATCTTGATTCAACCATTTCCTAGCTGTGGCAACTATAGAATGCTATCCAGACTCTATGAACTTCAGTTTGTGAAGTGGTGATAATAATGTTCCCTTCATGTGGTTGATGTAAGAAGATAATATGCAGTTTAAATGGTTTACTTCATTACATATAAGCCAAAACAACACATCTGTAAGCCAGATTTGGCCTTTCCAAGCATCTAGTAAGAATTTAGTAAGTGGCAACTATTCACATTAACATCATTTTGGGGATTATCTTAATAAGAAACATATAGATTATTAAGGAAACTAATAATAATATTATACTTATTTAGCCCTTACAATATAACAGGCAGGGTTCTAGTTCTAACACCTTTAATCTATAAAGTAGGTTATATACCTACTACTTAACTCCACTTTACACGTAAGAAAACTGAGCCCCAATATGTCTGATCGACGTACATAAGATTACACAACTAATAAAGGAATAGGGGGAAGCAGGGAAGGCTTTAAACAAAGACTTCTTTCCTCTAGCATCTAAATTCTTTACCATTATACTAAATAAAAAAGTATTCAATATTCAAATTAATCTTTGAATTTGTTCCAAGCTATAAAGGATTTGAAATTAGAAAAGGCCTTTCAAGAAAGAGGCTATATACATCTTTCTAACTGCAAAAGACCACCCCAAGAAATTCAGTGTAAATGTTTATTTTTTAAACTTGGAAGAAAAATTCAGATTTACTCTAAACACTGAATAATAGCCTCTGGAAGTTAGATAAATATCTGTTCTTTTATGCATGTATTTGACTTTAAAACTCTTAACCTGATGTAAATTGAACCATTCTTTATATGAGTAATTTATAATTAGTTAATGAGGACTATTTGATAATATTTATGCATAATTAGTTCTATTAAGAAAAAGCACAGGGACCTGTAAAAAGCATAGATTATGTTTATTGAAGGAAGATAAAAATGAGTTGTTCACTTAGAAATTCACATAATTTAGCATTCTGAAATCACCTGGTAGACAAGCCAGCTTCTAGTTCCTTTCTCCTTTCTGTCAGAACTTCAACTTCATTCAGCTTTTCACCTCTACCTATCATGAAAGGGGAGATGAGTTCATCGCTAGGTCTAGGCAGGTTCCGGTCACCCACAAATGGTGCTTTCCTGGTGCCTTCTACTGGTTTAGGGGCAAACATGTGACATGAGTTGGTCCTATTTTACCAAAGGAAAGATTTGCATACTGTGCTTGACATATTTATCTCTGTTTCAGCTGGCTGGGAACAAGAAGATCTGCAGCATCAATTCACATGAGGAGGCAATTTCCCCTTGCAAATACAAGGAGAACCAGGCTCAGGAGAAGGCCAACACTTAAGACAGCAGGGTAAGAAGGACAGAAAGAACTCAGGTTTTTTATGAAATCATTCAATCACTTGGAGTTTACATTTTGGTAGTTCACCATTTTATCATTAGGGCTATTTGTTATTTATAATCAAACTATTCTAAATCAAAAAATTGTTTTCACATTCTATAAGATTAATAAGTATTTGTAGACTTTAAAAATTACCCAATACACTTGTTTGCTCTGTTAGCTTATCAGAATCCAAAGCACCCAGGATTCGTGGCCATGGTGCAGATATTACAGTCTTTCTGTGGTCAGATAAAATCCTTGGTTAAAGAGGGGCCTAAACAGACTCTGCAAAGCTACCCTACCCATTTCAACCTCAGCTAGTGAAGGAAAGTTTCCCACTATTCAAAACGATATGCCAAAATTTTAACTAATATCTTTTTGTCCTTAAAGGAAAAATATTTATTTCTGCTAATTAGTAAGTGCCATAAGGTTAGAATCAATTTGCAAATATTTGTGAAATCCAAGTAATGCATTCTGTCTTCCACTCAATTGAGAACAGAAGCCAGGTAAATTATCTTAATCATATGTAAAATAAAGGAAAAAGGTATCAAACCAGATGTTGTATTAATGATAATCTTTTAGTTTAATCAGTGGTTAAATCAGCCCTAGCAGAACAATAGAATTACCTGCAGAGTTTTTTAAGAATATCTATGTTTCATCTCTTTCCCAAGAAATTCATTTTTCATTGTTCTGGGATAGAACTCAGATATAAGTAGTTGATTAAAGTGTCCAGGTAATTTTAATTCAGCTCAGGGTGTGACACAAGGGTTTAAATTCTTTGAGGAGAAACCTCAAAGCTAATTTTTTTTCCTTTAACAAATCTTCAGTAATGTTTCCTCATAAGTACTATACATTTATACTCTCTGTATATACTTTTCAAAAACTTCAAATAGTTCTTGGCAAAGTAAGATCACTTTCGCACAGTTATAACATCAGAGATATTGAATTGTTATTGAAACATCAAAGGGATTTTTCCCCATGTTTGAGAGCATAGAAGAAATCCAGAGCAGATTTCATGAAGATTTTTCTTGTCTATAACTTTGTGAGTCATTAAAAGAAGTACTTTGCTCCGATTCCTGACAAGAGTTCAGGTAAACACTTCCTATATAAGGAAGCTGAAGTGCAGACCTAAGCGGCCTAAGCGACCCTCCCAGTCTTCTCCCAGTGTGGTCTTCAGCGCTCCTGTATCAGGTGGATTCCTGGGCCTCTTCCTTGTCTACTAAATCTACTTGTTGTGATATCCCTTTTAATTAACCACATTTACTATACTGTAACAGTATGACACAGATATTGTTGGAATTGTCCCTCAGGAAGGCAGCCATTTTGGAATAAGGTGCACACTCAGATCTTAAAGGTGGACAGTTGTTTCTTTGAAATGTTTAATGTGCTCAGGCTCTCAAAATGCATTAAAATATCCAAATCCCCACCATAATAAAATATAATCTTTCAAAATAATGACTAACTTTGACACTCTTCGATTGATAAAGCACCAATTCTAAAGCATTTCACAACACCAAAGAAGTAGATGTTGGTTTTAGTTTGGGGACATGACTTGCCCAAGTCATGCAGCCAGTGTGTAGCAGCAGTGGGAGTTTGTATGTACGTGTTCCCACAGGTCCATGCTACTCAAAAGTATTTCCTCTCAATTTCTTATCCAACTACCGAGAAATTCATTCTGTTCCCACTAGAAGCTTCTCCCTCCCTTCATTACTACGTAAATGGCTTTATGTGTTTCTCAAAAGTTAAGAGGAATGATAAGGGCTGGGGATGTGGCTCAGTGCATCTGCCTAGGATGAAGGAGATCATGAGTTCAATCCCCAGTACTGCAAAGAAAACAAAAAGTAATAATTGTAACTCCTTGTTATTCAAACAAGAGGATATCTCTTGCTTTTCATCAAGGGGCACTTGTTGCAACACCTTCCTGTATAGCAAAGACCAAGGCCCACCTCTGGACAAAACAGACCATTGCTGGCCCCCATAAGTACTCTTTCTTTCCCGCTTCTATTTCTTCATCATCAGAATCCAGCGTTTGAGTCCTATGTTCAGGAACTCCACCATGCAACAGTACACTCCACATGAGCCTCAGTCAAGCAGGCACCAGAGCAACCAGAGATCTAGTCCAGGCTCCTCTCAGCAGGCCCAGGGTCAACCTAAGACACAGACACTGCTTTGTAATTGGCATGCAGAGTGGGAGGCATCTTTTTGGAATTTGTGCACTTGAGGAAACCATTTTTTTTTCCTAATTTGATTGAAGCACAAGCCTATAGGCTTGTTAAGGCCCTGCCTATAGGCATCCCGAGAAGGGGAGGAAAACAGGTGGGTGTTTTGCCAAATTCTATAGTTTTTGCAGCGCTAGAAGTAACATCTAGTTCCTTCTTTATTGTCCAGTCCAAGCTTCTGGTGTGATTTCTCCTTCATTCACTAGAGCTCACAAAAGGGATAATGAAAATCAGCCTTTACCCCCATTCAATCAACTGCAGAACTCTGGAATTTTCAGCTACCAAAGCAAAGTTGTTGAATGTATAAGACCCTTGGGTGAGAAGACAGAGTAAAGAATCCGTGTAAGAATGGGCAGCTCCAGGATTTGTGTTTCTCAGACCTTACTATAATGTAAGACTCACCCAGGAAACTTGCAGAAAATTCTGATTCCCAGTCCCACCCCAGACACCCTGATTTGGATCTGAGGCAGGGCCAACTCCATCTTGAGAATTCTATGTAGGATTGGGCTTAGGGGAGGCCATCTGGTTGGAAGAGGAAGCTGGGAGGTTTGCCATGAGGCTATGTTTGCAAAGCAAACACACGCTTTAACTTAGTGTGTATGTGACAGATCAATATCAATATTAAAGTTTCCTAAACTTTCACTCACACTTTATATAAAAGTGATTAAATTGGCCATAGTTTAAGGAATATTTTTATTTGGGAATAGAGGGAGCTGATGGGGAATGAGGTGGCTTCTGTCCTTGGCACCACCACTGAATGGTACCTAGGCATCTGCCTTTTAGCCATCACCATAGAAAAGCCTAGTTCATTCATCCATTCATTCAATAAAATATTGTAGAATTAGCAGTATGTTCCAGGCAGTGTTCTATGTAGGTTTTTGGAACAGAATCATAATAACAAAACAATCTAAAAGTCCTTCCCCACAGATTATATTCTAGTAAGAGAAGAAGTCAATAAACAAATATAGATAAGAAAATTAAATCGTATGCTAAATTGTTTTTTCTCTTTAAAAGACATGATGTTGGGAGACAACACATTCTTTAATGAGATGCCTCTCTGAAATATAGTTAGATTGTTACTTGGGCATTTCCCTAGGAGGCCAACTTACTAAAGCTAGATGCAAACTAGATGTGCCTCTCTAGACTTAGAAATGACAAATGCCAAACTTGTGTAGGTTAGGAGGGGGAGCTATATATATATATGTTAGTTGCAGGTTTAAGTTTAAATACCTTATGGGCTATTATTAAGTCTTACATGTATGTCTTTAGACTCTAAATCCTATAAAATATACTTTGTACTGTACAATGCTGCCTTTCCAAGGAGTTAAGACAGCCTTTTTAAATCTTTGAAGGGACTATTGTAAATGGAAGTAGTTCAATTCCTAAACATTTATATAGTCAACTAACACACATATCTAAATCAACATAGGTATTAAAAATGGTTCAATGTTTCCTTTGTTCGTATATAGGAAGATGTACTATTCATTTAGCAAGTTAAGGAGAGATGAAATGACTTTATACTAATCCCCTTAATTTAATCACACCAAATGTCAGGACAATGTCATTTAAAAGCCTTTAATGATTTTAAAACAAATGGTCCCTGTAGCAGGAAAATAGTTGAACTAACATTGCTAACATTCATTTAATTTCTCGGGAATTGAAGTATTAAATGAGCCCATTCTATCCCATTTGCTTTTCAAATAGTGATAGGAAATACCTGAGGACCTCTCAGCAAAAATCTAATAGGGTCCTTGTCAGTCCAGGAGAACTCTAACAGTATTTGAATTTCATCTTTAGTCAGTTCTATCTGATACATAGAAATGAGTCTATTATCACTATGTATGTTTCTCTACAACCTTCCTTTGTGAAGATTCCAGGCCCGATTTATCAACACCAGAAACACACTTAACATGGTTGCATATTCTATATATATATTTTTTCCAACATTCATGTGAGTCATCATAGCATATCTCCTTAACCATATGTGCTAGAGCAAAGGACAGACAGTTATTTTAATATTCCTGGCCTAGAATCCTTCCCACAACAAACACATTTGATGCTCATACATGGTCCCTTTCTTGCCGACACTCACGCCTGTCAAAATGGCATGGTGCCTACTCAACATATGGACTGCTAGCTTTTCTCACTGGGGCACAGTTGCCAAAGAAAGATGGGTTAAGCTGGGCACCCTGTGTAGCAAGGCAGGTGATATCTCTCCCGTCCTCTAGCCACATGCGACTCCCTACCCTCTCTTTCACAGGGAAAAGACAAGGAGGGAGATTGTAAAAACGCGTCCCTTCTGCTTTCAGGCAGTTGCTACTTGGTGACTTTGCTCTCACTTTTTTTTTTTTTTTTTTTACTCATGAAGAGGAAGTCTATCCTCTGCCAAAAACACATTAAAATTTGAAAATCTTTTGGAAGCACAGAGTTGTAAGTAAAGTTGGTGGCAAGCAAAGGCATTAAGTATATGTGTGCATGCCTGCACACACACACACACACACACACACACACACACACACACGAAACTTGACTGGTTTCTACCCTGGCTTCTCATTTTCCATCCAGAATAGACCAGAGCAGGCAGCCACAGCAACACTAAGTATCGAAGATAAAACTTTGTGATTGTTTAATTCTTGCACAAATAGAGCTGTCTCATTACGTTAATCCAATGAATCATTTCCTCCCTGCCCAGGCTACATCCTGTTTGCTTTGCAATTTTTATTTTAAAATTTCCAAATCAATTTTATTTGTCCAAATGAGTTTGTGTTGGCAGTAACAGAAAAGTGTCAGGTTTCCCTAAACAAAGGTTTTTTCTTTGCGACTTGTGTTTTCGTCATTCTACTGGAAATGCAAATAAGGCGTATGGTCCCAGTCTGACTTCTGAGTCCAGAGAATACAAGGATTCTCCAGCCCATTCTGCTAAACAAGTCTATCCAAACTGAGCAATATCCATTTAACTCGTGGCCTGGGGCAGGGTAATGAATTAGCCAATTGATAATCTTTGATGCCTGCTCTGTGCCAGCCACTTTGGGAGTGAAACTTTCAAATGACCACAGCCACACTTCTGCAATGCAGGAGTTGTCACTATCTCCATTTTACAGATGGTATAGAAATCATAACAATAGTCTCTGCATGAAAGCAACTTGCACTGTTTTGTAATAATAAAAATAGCTAACACTGATTAAAGTCTTACCATGCACTGTTCTAAAGACCCTATGCATATCAGTTCATTTACAAAGCCACAAGTAATTTATCTATAAGGAAAAGGAAGCACTGAGAAGGTCACTGATATATCCAAGGTCACAACTTATAAGTGCTAATACCAGAATCAAGTCCTGACAGTTTAACTCCAGAGCTATCTTTCTTGACCACTGCTGTGGTATTCGGCGATCTTTATATACATTCTCAATCAATTCTTTTTTTTTAATTTTAATAATGTATTTTATTTATCCCAATACTATAACCGAAATATTATTATGTCATCATGTAATCAATAGTTTTAGTTGTTAGTAAGATATTTATAATCCCTTTATTTTTATTTGTATTTATTTATTTATTTTTGCGGTACGAGGGATTGAATCCAGGGGCATTCTACCTCCGAGCTACACCCTTGGCCCTATTTTTCAGCCTTTATTTTAAAACCAGGTCTCATGAAGTTGCGGAGGGTCTCACTAAGTAGCTGAGGCTGGCCGCGAACCCAGATCCTCCGGTCTCGGCCTCCCAAGTACTGGGATTACAAGCGTGCTATTTTTAATTTTTAATTGATGTTCTGTAATTATACATCATTGTGAGATTCAAAGTGATACATTTATATATGCACACATTACTTGATGTGTTTCTGTCCCCACACGGCCCCCTTGCCTCTTCCCATACACGATAGTGAGATTTATAGTGATACATTCATGTATGTACGTAGCATTACTTGTGCTATTTCCATCCCCAACCCTCCTTTTCCCCTTACCTCCTCTCTCCCTCAATCCCCTTCCACTATTCTACTGGTCTCTCTCATTTTTATGAAGTCCTCTTTCCTACTTTATCTCTGGCTTCCACATATGAGAAAGAACACGCCACCCTTGATTTTTCTGAGTCTGGCTGATCTCAGCATGATGTTCTCTGGTTTCATCCATTTTCCTGTAAATGACATAATTTTGTTCTTTATGGCTGAGTAAAACTCTCTTTTGCATATGTACCACATTTTTCCCTATTCATTCACTTGTTGATGGATACCTAGTTTGGTTCCATAACTTAGGTATTGTGAACTGTGTTGCTCTAAACATGGGTATGCATCTGTCACTATAGTATTTTAATTTTAATTCTTTTGGCAAGATATCTGGAAATGGTATAGCTGGGTCATATGATGTTTCCATTCCTAGTCTTTTGAAGAACCTCCATACTGATCTCCCAGATGGTTTTACTAATTTACAACCCCACCAGTAGTGTATAAGTGTTCTCTTTTCCTCACATCCTCACCAGCATCTATTATTGTTTGTGTTCTTGATGATTGCCATTTCTAACTTGTATTAGATGTTTTTAATTTTTGAAATATTGAGATTGGACCACCAATTTTAGTCTCTCTATTTAATTTTTATATATTTTTATTGGTGTATTGTAATAATAAAATAGTGGGATTCATTGTGATATATTTTGTACACATATAACAAAATTTGGTCAATTTCATTGCTTAGACTCTCCCCTTTCCTCCCCTGGGTACCCATCCTCTGTTCTATTCTACTCTCTGTTCTATCCTCTATCTTCTATTTTCACAAGATCCCTTATTTCGGTTTTTCTCTCTAATTTACACATTTGAGAGAAAACATACAACCTTTGACTATCTGAGTCTGGCTTACTTCACTTAACATGATGATCTCCAATTCTATTTTCCTGCAAATGATATAATTTTATTCTGTTTTTATGGCTGCATAAAACTCCATTATGTATATATACCACATTTTCTTTACCCATTCACTTGCAGATAGACACCTAGCCTGGTTCCACAACTTGACTATTGTAAATTTCTCTGCTATAAAGATGAATGTGAATGAATCACTACTATACTATGTTAACAATTATTTAGTCTGATGCCTTGTTGACAAATGAAGTCCCCTATGATTCCTAATGCTGCTGCTCCTTCCAGAGTCCTTCAGCTTTTCATTTCCAAAAGAATAAAACTCAGATGGTCCTCTCTGAATTCAAGACTCCAAATATATTCTGGGCTCTGTCACGTCACTCTTGGCCATCTTTATACATTTACCCATGTGTTCTGTTTTGTCTCTAACCCAAGATGTCCTTCCTATTTTTCCCTATCCACTCAAATTTTACCCTTCAAGCCCATCTCAGGTTCTACTTCTCTCCTGGATCACAATGTTAGCTCCAAATGCTGAGCATATACAAAGTGTGTTTTTCAGATATGTGTGTGTAATCTATTCAATTAGAGTAAGAACTCTGAGGGGCGACATCCTGTCTTGTATTTTCATGGTATGGCCACAGTACCTCCCGTATTTGTTGAGTGATCTCTGTCTTGAGAGTGATTTTTTTTCATCACTACATCTGTGTATTCTTAATTCTTTACGAGTTACTCTTTAAGTTTGGATTGCGTGAATCCCCACTTACATTAGTGGATGTGATAACTTTACAAAATGTTACCTTCTAACTAGTACCAACTATTTGTACCAATCTGGAAGTCAGTATCAATGTGAAAAAAAAGAATTCCATATCAATAATAGACCTCTCAAAGATCAATTCCTTCCAAACATCATGTTTTGCAAGAGTGATGTTTTAATTTAATAGTTTGTTTAGTTATGCAAGTTGAGAAATGGAAGGCCATTAAACTTATTTCATTTTTTAAACAACAGAGTATCTGTCATTTACATGAATAAAATACATTTCCAAAATTGGAGAGTTGCATTATTCTAAGCAGACAAGATTGTGCATTTAATATTCAATAATTAACAGCCAATTGTGACTTAATATAAACTTAATTTAGTCATGAAAAATAGCAGTGGTATTCTTAGAATGGCTTTTATGCAGTTCTGCCAAGTGTCCAGAAAATTGAGTAGTTTTGTCCAATGGCTTATCCAGGTCGTTTCAGTTCTTTGATTGTGAGAATCCAGAATTCTTTGCCTGTCTATCCCCCTCTGGTTCAAGGCAACCACTTTGGTCTCATTTCTCTCTCACACATTTGGAAGGTCTCCAAGTGTTAAATGGTACAACATATGTAGCCTGCAAGCAGGGCAGGCATAAGAAGCACCATAAGGATACACTAAAGCAAACTTCAAGCTGTGGAATGCTGGGAAACACTCACAGGCAACATACCAACGTGGCATAAAACAATCAGAGAATGAGGTGGCTCTTTTTGAGCAAAAGCATCAAGCTGGCAGAGAGGCAAAGAAGACCACAAAGAAATATCATACCAAGGAGTTAATGCTGCTAACCAAGAGCGATCTTCAGAGGTATTCAACACAGAAGGGCTGATGGTCCTGTAATTGCTCCCATTTGCATATACAGGCTTGAAAATGCTGCCCCAACATCAGCACCTGTGACTACACCTACATTATCCATGCACACTAATGAACTTGTTCTTCCTTTCCCAACTCTTCTTTTCCTAGTTAATTCTTACTTAAACCTAAGAACGCATCTCAAAAGTCAGCCCCTTAACAAAGTCTTCCCTAAGTGTCCCAGGAAGATCTCACAGCTCCCTCTTTTTGCAAATCTCTTAGTATTTATTTTATGGCATTTATATTATACTGTTACATTTATTTACTTATCAGCTTGTCTGTGTGTGTGTGTGTGTGTGTGTGTGTGTGTGTATGTGTTACTGAGTATTGAACCCAGGGGCATTCTAGTTCTGAGCTACACCACCAACCCATTTATTTATTTATTTTAGAAA
Source organism: Glis glis (assembly GCA_004027185.1). NCBI lineage: Eukaryota > Metazoa > Chordata > Mammalia > Rodentia > Gliridae > Glis > Glis glis. The sequence goes on along the minus strand of PVJS01010621.1, from coordinate 2,741 downwards.
CCAGGTCTCGCTAGGTTGCTGAAATTCTCACTATTTTGCTGAGGCTGTCCTCTAACCTGTGATCCTCCTGTCTCAGCCTCCCAAGTACTGGGATTATAGGCATAGACCACCACGCCTGCCAGCTTGTCTTCTTGTAAATATTATAAGCTCCTTCAGAGCTGAGTCCATGTTACTTTTACTCTCTCTCATGTCCTGGGTGACCACATAAATGTTGGCTGGAAGAATAAACAAAATTAACTATACATTAATACATAAATAAATACATTAATACATTAATAAATAATTTATTTATTCATTTAATAAATATTTATCAAATGCCTCCTATATGCATTGATCCCAATACTTGAGTTACAGAAGCAAATAATGGACACATACCCTTCCATCAGAGGATTACATTATATTGGGAGGAGCCAGAAAATAAACATGAAAACAAGAAAGATATTGTTGATGTTACATCATGATAAATGATAAGAAGAAAATAACTCAAATGTAAGGGGATAGGGAATCTTAGAGGAAGGTTGTAACCTTCTATTTTAAATAGTGGCTAACTAAAGGTTGTGATTTTTAAATGGTGGTTACAGATGGCCTCACAGAGAATATGCCAGGCTAAAAACCTGAGGAGACGAGGAAGTGGGAGGCATGAAAATATCAGAGAAAAGCACAAGTACACAGGCCCGGGGGCAGGAAAGGGTTTGAAAGCATTCAGTGTCGACAGCCCCTCTCCTTCCCCACATGTACTAACTCTTGGACCTCCTTTCTCATTTGCCTACTTCTGACTCCAGCTCCAAATCTTGTGACGCATTTACTTCTTTACACCACGGCAAGCACTCTCGACAGATCACCAGAGAAGCCTGAGTCTTACAGCCCAGACAGACTCCACCCACTAGATTCTGAAGTCAGTGCCAAGATTTGGGGTATTCTCTTGCTACCCTCACAGACTCAGACACTTTGAAAGGTTGAAACAGCCAGCTGTAATGGGGACCATTGCTCCGTGCTTTGCTTCCCTCCTTTACTCTTTCCTTATCTTGTTCTTTTAAGCTGCTATCTCAAAGGCACATCTGCAATTTCATAAAGTTCACAGGAAAATAGTAAATTTCACTTTGTAAAGGACACTATTAAAAATAATTTTCCAATGAACCGAAGAACACAAAAGAAGCTTTTTTTTCAATGCTATAATCATACTAGAACAAGGGTCTTAACCCTAGTGCCATTTTGCAAATATGTGCATTTTCCCAGGGAGAGAGTCCATTGTTTTCATCAAATTCTCAAGAGAATTATATTTGTAAACAAAATTAAAAGCCAATAAATGAATGCTGAAAACATTAATTTTCAGAGGGTGGTTAGGTGTGGTGGTACACACCTGTAATCCTACTATGTGGGAGGCTGAGACAGGAGGATCACAGGTTTGCAACCAGCCTCAGCAACTTAGCGAGACCCCCAGCAACTTAGTGACATCCTGTTTCAAAATGAAAAAGAAAAACAGGCCTGTAGTATAGCTCACAGGCAGAAAGCCCCTGATTTAATAACTATTTGATAAATAGTTATTAAATATTTGGTACTGAGTTCAATCCCCAGTACCAAAAAAAGAAGAGGAGGAAGAGGAGGAGGAGAAAAAGAAGAGATAATGACTGAGCCAGGCATGGTGGCACATGCCTGCAATCCCAGTACTTGGGAGGCTGAAACAAGAGGATCTCATGTTGATAGCTTAGTGAGACCCTCAGCAACTTAGTGAAACCCTGTTTCAAAATAAAAAATAAAATAGAGCTTAGAGGTAGGATGCCTCTGGGTTCAATTCCTAGTACCAAAAAAAAAAAAAAAATCACGGAGTGGGGAGAGAAAGACTTTTGAAATGACATTTGAACATGAAAGGCAATGTCTACACACCTGCACAAGATATAGGTGATGTTAAAAAAAGACACCCTCGATCAACATGGACAGGTTGGTTCATTGGGTCTTCTAAGAATATAATCATGTCATTTGCAAATAGATATAGTTTCAGTTCTTTTCTCATTTGTATTCCTTTGATTTCCTTCTCTTTCCTTGCTAGTCTCGAGTACTATATTGAAAAGGAGTGGTGATAATGGGCAGCCTTGTCTTGTTCCTGATTTTAAAGGGAATTCTCATAGATTTTCCCCATTCAACATGATGTTGGCTGTGGATTTATTGCATATTGCCTTTATAATGTTGAGGTAAGTTCCTTCTATTCTGATTCTCTGCAGTGTTCTTATCATGAATGGTTGTTGGATTTTGTCAAATGCCTTTTCAGCATGTATTGAAATGATCATGTGATTTTTGTCCTCAGTTCTGTTTATGTGATGAATTACATGGACTGTTTTTTGTATGTTAAACCAGACTTGCATGCCTGGGGTGAACTTGACTTGGTCGTGGTATATAATTTTCTGGATGTGGTTTTGAATGGGCATAGCTAATATGTTGTTTAGAAGTTTTGCGTCTAAGTTCATCAATGATATTGGTCTATAGTTTTCTTGATCTGACTTTATTCAGTTTTGGTATTAATATGATGCTGGCTTCATAGAATGTGTGTATTGGACAGGGTTCTCTAGATTAACAGAATACACAGAATGAGTATATTTTAAAAAAAAGGATTTATCAGATGGCTTACAGTTTGCAGCAATGTAGTCCCAGGTTCTGACTGCACGTGGAGGGTCAGAGGAACCAGTGGCTGGTCGAACGGTCTAAGAGCTGGAGTCTCAGGATTGGAGCAACCACTAATTCAGTCC
>PVJS01010620.1:0-47614 GCA_004027185.1 Glis glis | reverse complement strand
ATTGGGACTCTTCTACACTGTTGGTGGGATTGCAAACTAGTTCAACTACTGTGGAGATCAGTGTGGAGATTCCTCAGAAAACTGGGAATGGATCTACCATATGATCCAGCTATTCCACTACTGGGTATCATACCAAAGGCATTGAAACTAGAAAACAACAGTAATATATGCATACCCATGTTCATAGCAGCACAATTCACAGTGGCCAAATTATGGAACCAACCTAGATGTCCATCAACAGATGAATGGATCACAAAGTTATGGGAAATACACACAATGGAATTCTACTCAGCAATAAAGAAGAACAAAATAACAGCATTTGCAAAAAAATGGAAAGATCTGGAAAGCATTATGTTAAGCGAGATTAGCCAATCACACAAAATGAAGGGTCATATGTTTTCATTAATATGCGCAACGTAGGGAGTAGTGGGGACACAAAAGGGTCTCCAATGACAATGGAGAACCCTCAGAGGTGCAAGGGAAGGGATACAGGGGAAGGGTAAGGGTAAGAAAGTAGTGAATCCATGGAATTATTGTCATAAACAATGTGTATATGTGAGATTATACCAACATCATTCTCAGTGCTACATGTGGGGGGGAGGCGGTGGGAGGTGGGGGGGAGAGACACCAAGAGCTGTGTGCATGTATGTTAACACCAAACTGACAAACTGATACTCATTGTGATGTGAGACTACAATGCACCAATAAAAACATAAAAAAAGGATCCATCCATTAATAAGATTGCATTGAAGATTAGATTTTAATACATGTGAATTTGGGGAGAACACAAACATTCAGAACAGAGCAATATATTAGTGGTATTATCCTGTCATGCACAGTGCAACATAGTGAAGTCAGCTTAACATCCCATATGATGGGAATAGATTTATTTGAATCAAATTTGAACGAACATTTATCCCATGCCACTGTATTACTGAGTTGGTTGAGAAGAGAAACACACTCTTAGAATTAATAGAACTTCAGTTCAAATACCAATAATAGTCACTCATAAAATCTTGGTTCCTGTTAAATGAAGAGTTTAAAAGAAATTTCGTTATATATTGTAATAAACGATAAAGAGGCAATGTGAAAATAACTTAAACTAATAAAAAGTAAAGAATATAATTGATATTTTAAAAAATATATTTTGAAAATAAAAATAATTGTATAAAATATAAAGAATAAAATAAAATATAATTTTTAAAAATATAAACTATGGCATTGGTGGCATATTTGTCTAATGTCAGGTTGCAGAAATCTCTCTATATATTTTATGTCATCTTTGAGAGAAAATAGGGCTTGATGCAAGCCAGACTTAAAGAAAAGAAATAAAAAATACAAAGCAACAAAACAATATTGAAATGAGGCTTTCCTATCCTACTGCCCAAGAAAATTAATTACATTCTATCATGTTTTCCCAGTGAATGCTAGTACAAAGCCTGAATGGGATTATGGAATACTTCTTTGCTAACTCTAAAAACTACAACATAATTTATAATTTAACCAATTGATTCAGCAGAAAAGTGGACTGAGAATATGAACAGTTCACGTCAGTAGAAATGCAATTGCTCATAAACATATAAAAGTATGTGTAGTTAAACTGGTATTAGGAAAATAAGAATTAATAAAGAGATTTGGTTTTCACTATTTGACTAGTCATAGCTTTAAGGGTAGAGAATATCAAGTATTACTAAGAGTGTGGAAAATTAAGAACTTACCTTATTGTTGGTGGGATGTATGTATTAGCATACACTCTGGGGTGGACAATTACATTGAAATTGATGAAATTTAATACATGCTTATCCAGCAGTTCTCCTTTTAGAAAATATGTTTAGTAAAACAACATATGGAAATAATATTTACAAAGCTAAATCATTAAACAGTAGACATGTTATATAGCCTTTATTGAGCACTAACTAAATGTCAGGAACAAAGCCAAGTTACTTAAATTTATTAATTCATTTACTCCTTTAAAATGAGCTTATGAAATAAGTACAATCATTGTCCACATTTTAAAGATGAAGAAATTAGGAGAGATAGAGCTAGTTTAGGTCATACAGCCATTATATGTTGAAACTATAATTCCAAAGGAGACCTTCAGACATTTATATCATAAGATTCTGAAGAATATTGATAAGCCGAAGGAAGTCATGATCTGGTAAAACATATTAAAAATCAATACATATAATCTTTAAGACATATTAAAAAGGCAAAAAAGCAGTGTTTTGGGAGAAGTTATTTTATTGATTTATGCATATGGAAAGAGAGACAGGGAGACAGAGAAAAATACATGTATATATCCATATATCTATCTCTCTACATATATATATATATATGTCTTGTCTACACACACATATATATATATGTCTGTCTACATATATATATATGTCTGTCTACATATATATATATATGTCTGTCTAGAAAAGCACTGAAATATATATTTCAAACTGTTAATTTCAGTTGCCTTTGTAGGGAATCATTGAGAATGGGAGTCTGGGTTAAAGTCTGCTTTTACATTTTACTGTGCAAAGCTCCTTATATTTTTTTCTTACAATAAAAGTTGATACAAATGCAACCTATGGAAAACAAGTCACATTAAAAACAATCTTTTAACACTGCATTATTATAACAATAAGATTCTAAATATAATACCTTTAGCTTTAAAGCCAAACTTATGTTGATGTTTTAAACTTGATTTGTTATTAAAACTGTTAATACATTATAGGATATCCTTCACAAGTTGGCCAGTGTCCTAAATTCAGCAAAATCTAATTAATAAAATAAGTAGTAAAAGTTTAAACACCTAAAATAAATGCCACAAAAGGAAAAGGAAAGCAAAACCATGCACTGACAATAAAGTAATTCTACAATAAAGTAATACTTTGGTTTCAAATCGCCATGTTGGAAGGGACTGTTACCCCCTGATTCTTTAGCCTTTACTCTTTTAAGGACACTTAAGGATTTCATCTTCTATGTCAGTTTTCCTAGAAACATTTGTTTAATACATTTATAGGAGGAACTGTAGTTGTGAGTGACCATGTAACACAGCTGCCCTGGGTATGGAGCTTGTTAGGCACATCTGAAGAGGTGGTAGAGCCCCTGACCCCATGCCTTGCATAGGCCACATATCCAAGCATAAAGTATCCAGAGCCATGGTTCCCCTTTGCTGAGCTTCTCCATAAACTCTCATCCTTAGAACTTCTGATATTGGACATGGGAGAGAGACAACAGAAACACTAGAAGTAACTAGACCTCTGCTGTGCTATTGTTATGCATGTGTTGTTGATTTGGATGCCTTTCTCCTCTTTCTCAAAGCTAAATTAACTTGATGTTGAATAAGCCTGACCCAAAGCCACTGCTGATAAGAGAACCAAGTAGATACTTCAACTTTTTAAAGTAGAATAACAAAATAAGCCAGGATATTAAAATTTGATGACTCAGTGAAAAATTAAATACAGGAGAATCCCTTTACAATAGTGTTGGACTTTGAACCCTGAGTCAAAGAAAAATTGCACTGAACATGTTAGGCAGTCAAGGAAGACTTTATTCAAGACTATTATAATAGTGGGTATGACTATAAAATAGACAAAAGAGATTCAGTTCCTCTGAAGCAAAAGGCAGGGACCTTTTAAATGCTGGGGGAACTTATGGAAACACTTGAGAACATTTAAGGGGAAGGTTGGTCAATGTGATTAGATGAACTGTTTGCTAATTGCCTCTTATGGAAGTTAGGATCTTAGCCTTCTATAGAGACTGTGAAATAGAGGCTCTTTCTTAATGATTATATTTCAAAGGAGTGGCCATGTTCAGGCCCTAGAGAAAGATATACCTGGGTTCTAAAGTTGGCAAGCAGTTGGGAGAAAATGAGCAGAGAAGAAAGGTCACAGGTTTTCTCTCATATGTGGAAGCTAAGGAGAAATTGGGATATAAGAGGGACTTGAGATAAAGGAGGGGAAACCCCAGTTGAGTGATAGAGGGGGTCTAGGGGAAGGAGGTGGGGGTGGAAGGGAAACTTGAAATAAACACTTCAATTGACACTATTATATATATGAAATTATCAATGCCAGTACAGGGAAGGGGAAGGAGTGGGGTGGGATGAGAGGAGCTCACCAAGTACTGTGTGCATGTATGTTCCTATCAATATGAACTTCACTATGACAAGTGATTATAATGTACTAGTAAAAGTATATTAAAAATAAAATAAAATGATGAAAAAGGAAATTTAGAACACTAAGCTTTCTTGAATAAATTTTCTAAGAAAAGGGGGGTCAGGTACCTACCGTTAAGAAGAAGCCTGTCTAAAGTTGAGTCAAGCTGGGGCTATTAATCCATTATATCCCCTCATCCCATCCATAAGACATCTATAAAAACTTAAACCATTTCACAGGTGTCCCATAAAATTTTATAGGTTTTCTATAGGTGTCCTATATATAAGACAACATGACAGTAACAGAATGGGGTAAGACTGTTTGAGTCATCTTTGATCCTAAAAAACATCAAAGATTAAGAAATTTCTTCAGCCTGTTATGTTCCAGAAAAGGGCTTATTGCAAAGAACTCCCCTTCCCTATACGACTTATGTAAGATTCATGGATGCTGTCTTGTTTAGTTACAACAAGGCCAGACACAGACCCTCCAAATGACCATTCTTTGCCTCTTATATGAAGAGCTGCACTGCGTGTCTCCTGTGATCAATCAAAGCCAAACTCATGTTAATCAAACTTTGGTCAAGCTTCTCTTCTTACGCTTGAATCTTGGTGCACCCTCAGCCTGAACCAGAATACAGCACCTCCTTAGCTCCTCTTGAGAATAAACTGGCCAAAGGATCATTCTCTATCTGCTATTCCAGCAAGCCATCTTATTCTTTGTAGCCTTCTTTACTCCTTCCTATAAGAGAAAAAGCCTTTTACCTAACCTTTTTTACACCTGCAGATATTTTGGTCTATTTTACTCTCCCCATAACAATAGCCCTTCTTCCCCTGTGAAAATAGTCCCTTTCCCTTCTTTCAGTTATCCTTCTGAAGAAAGCATTTCTTTAATAAGTTGGATTGTTTTCTCATTCAACACTTAGTATATTTAGATTTCCAATTTTAATATTTTTTCTCAGTCTTTCCAAAAATGCCCTTTGCCTTTCTCCACGTGTGCAGATAGAGTTGCTCAGTCCCATAGAAGATAGAACACTTGATCTTTATTATAAGGAGACTGTTAACCAGTACGATATCTGCACAGCCTGCCTTGCCCACCCCACTTTGCCTACCCTGGCCTAGCTGTGCTTATCTTTAAGAACAGTGTACCTGGAGGTTCTTCATGGTCATCTGCTAAAAACAGCTGGGTCCGAATTGATGCCTGGATTCCCAGAAAATTACCCTTTCCCGAAAACCCAGGGAATCTTCCAGCCCCTAATTTCTGATGCTCTATATCTATGACTCCACAGCCTCGGTGGGTTGAGAAGTTGATTTGTGAGCTGTGCTCCCACTACGCCATTCTTGGCCACTGAATGAATGTGTACTGTTGACGCTCAGCCTCTGTTTTGTCTCTGACTTGCCTACACCGAATAGAAAAAGATCCCTTTTGGGGCAATCACTCTCTTAGAAGAGAGAAGCCAGAAAATTGTTGGTAACAAGGCCACAAAAGACAAATCTATTTCCCTAAATTTGGAGTGTTTTCAACATGTCAAACTGCGTTTACAAAGAGACAGACCTGGCTTTTAAGAAAGCAATGCAATTTTAAAACACAAGAACAATTGCGGCCACATGCATAGGTTCATTTTGACAAATGTACTTGAGTAAAACCAGTGAGCAATGAGTGGGTTTAAAATGTTTAAAACCTGAAAATTTTTATTATTTAAACTACATCAAGTAATTTTTTATGAATGCATTGTAATGATACATCTTGATGCAGTTCAGGATAATGGAAGCATACATGCACACAGTACTCGTTGAGCCCTCCCCCAGCTCCCACTCCACTCCTTCTCCTCCCCACCTTCCCCTGCTCCACACAGTGATTGGCTTTGATAAGTCTGTGCATTTACATCATGTCCATTAGGTTTTAAATTGGCTTTCCAGTTTTTCTACTGTTGACTATTTCTCTTGTTCCAACACGGTGGTATAGAAGAAGCTGTGTATTCGTACTCACTCTGCCACAAGGGCCAAAGAGCTGGCAATTACACAAGACAGGACATTCCCTGAATTTGTGGACCTTTGTTCTGTGAGTTCCCTAACATTCTTCCATTAAACTTTTTTTTTTTTACTGATTTAAATAACCAGCCACTGCTGTCTTCTTTCTTCTTGTCCTTTGTCCCCTCTATATTTCTTGCAAACAAGGATACTAGCAATAACACTGTCAATAGCAAAATGATTTGATCAGAAGTTTTTATAACAAAGAAATGATTTTGGAGACGGAATATGTTAGTAAATGTACTATGTTCTCACCCTGAAAACATGTAGGGAGATAAAGTACTGGCCATGTCCTTTACTAAGGAGCACTACGTAGCACTGTCTTCAAGAAGTAGGATAGAATCATGAATCCAGCTCACAAGTAAGATTTAGATGTCCTAGGAAGGAGGGATACAGTGAGTAATTTTTCTAGTGGCTATTGAAACTCATGTAAATACTTCTAAGCCATTTCTTCAATAACTTGTCTAGTAAAACAACTTTGACAAAAGATTTTGGAAAAAAAGATGAAAGTGATAGTATAATAGTAACATCAAAGCTTTTACTTAAATTCCAAAGGTAAAGAGTAAGGGTAAAATTCATCTCTCAGGAAGTAAGAAAGTAAAAAGATTTACTGGTGAAAGAAATTTGAAATTGTGAAGAAAAATATCTTTTAAAACACTGAGGGGGAAAATATTAAGAAAAACTACAAAATTGAGAAGAAAGATTTTCTAAATGAAAATAAATTGTATAATAATAACAAGGGGAAGGTTACTGTCTAAAGTAATTTAAAAGGACAATTATATGAAGATTTTAGGATTTCTATCAATGTGAATATTGAAATTTTCTAAAATAATAATATGCATGGGAACAATGGAGGGAAAGGTTGAGTTCAGATAAAATATATGTATATATGTACATGTACAGAAATGAATGTATATATTTTATTCCATATATGTATATATACATATATATGCATACCCACACAATAATTTTTTTTGGTGTGTGTGTGTCTGTGTGTGTGTGTGTATGTGTGTGTGTGTGGTACTGCATATTGAACCCAGGGATATTTTACCTCTGAGCTAAACCCACAACCCTATTTTATTTTCATTTTGAAACAGGGTCTTGCTAAATTGCTGAGGCTGGCCTCCAACCTGTGAGTCTCCTGTCTCAACCTCCCAAGTACTGAGATTATAGGCTTGTGCTACCACACCCAGCAGGAAAATGTTTAAAATATGAGTAAAATACACATTCTAAAAGTGAAAACAGTTCTTTTTTTTCAAATAGCTGCATATGCTATTTGATCTATATCTGTGGCCTTGATTTCTTTCTTTGGCCATGTATAAATAAGAAAGACAAGAAACTTTTAAATGTTATTATTTGGGATAGCACTGCCTTCGAAATATAGCAAATTGAGGACAGACTATCATAGCTAGAAGTTTCAGAGTGATCCTACCCTTTGGATACAGTTGCTACTAAGACGTAAAACAAATCCATTGCTTGATATTGTAATAGGAACAAAAGCTACCACAGCTGCTCCTTCTTTTAAAGGAACGGTAGACAGGTAAGGGTATTTCCACTCAACAGAAACTAATGCTGTTAACTCTACAACATGAACTTAATACATCTCTTTGAAGGAACAGAAATAAAATACGCCAATAAATAAAACCCCACAATTGTAGATTTGGAAACCCAATCAAAGTTTCTAGTCTTTTAGTTTATTACAGAACATTAAGTACTAAAAGAGCTGTGTCCATTCATAAGACTGAGGGGGCATTTCAGACAGACAGAGCATCCCAGATAGGCATCACATTTCTCTATGTGTTAAGGGAAACTATAAAGTCAAGATCACTGAAAGTTTTTGTGTTTTTTGGGGTTTTTTTTGTTGTGTGTGTGTGTGTGTGTGTGTGTGTGTGTGTCACTGGGGATTGAACCCAGGGACATTCTACCTCTGAGCTGCACCCCCAGCCCTACAGTATTTTTTATTTGGAAACAGGGTCTCACTAAGTTGCTGAGGCTAGCCTCGAACCTGTGATCCTCCCATATCAGCCAAGTACTGGGATTACAGATGTGCACCACCAAGCCTGGCTAAAGACTGCTGAAACTTCTATGAAGAATTTCCACATGAAAAGAGAACTGGAGCCTCATAGTCTCATCTTCTCTAATTTTTATCTGCCCACCAAAATGGAGGACACTGGGCAGGCCTGAATGCTGATTTTGGAAGAATAATAAAAACTTAGATCTAGGCATATTGAACTTAAGATAAATTGAAGAAATCCTAGTACAATAGGATGCTTACTCTGCAATTCAAAGGAATCATGGAGTGCTGACTATAAACACTGAAAAGAGCCCAGGATCTAGGAGGCTGAGACAGGAGCAGGTTCAAGGCCAGCCTCAGCAATATAGTGAGACCCTCAGCAATTGAGGGAGACCCTGCTTCAAAATAAAAAGGACTGGGGATGTAGCTCAGAGGCAGAAGCATCTGAGTTCAATCCCCAGTACCAAAGCAAACAAAAAGCTTGAAAAGACCACAGAAAATGTGGGTATGGAAAAAAGAAGGGATCTGAGGCCTAATCCCTGGAGATTCCAATATTTAAGAGTCTAAAACAAGACTTAAACTTGGGAGAAAATTAGGAAGATTTATGAAATGTCATGCAACATGCTAAAGAATCCTTGAGTAGCTTTGTTTTTTGGGGTCTTTTTTTTTTTTGTCTTTTTGGAACTGGGGATCACACCCAGGGCGCTGGATTTGCAAGGCAAGCGCTTTGCCACTGAGCTACATACCAGCTTTGGTTGTACACTTGGATTATTTATGGGTAAATATGATTGCTGTTCATCTCCCATATACAAATATTATATCTACCCACTATACATAGTTTTTCTTATCCCTAACTGTCCTTTGCTTCTCAATTTTGCCTGAGGCTGGCCTTAATAGCAATGTTAAATTTGTGAATTTAAATTGGGACAAATTTTTATTATTTTTAAGTCCTATAGATAACCTTTTCTATTTTCTGTACTAATGAGTCTTTGCTAGTCTAAGGACTAAAAATATAAATAAATAAGCCACCATTTTTCTTGTTTCTTTTTGTTTGATATTTTTAAACATATTGATTGAATTACATTTATCTATTTTCATATATTGGACTACTTTAAAAATTTACTATTGTATTGCTTAACATTTGACTGAGAAATTTTTCTATTCTGCATCTTTAAAACACCATGATTAATGTCATCTGTGACAGAGTCATAATATAATGACTACAGGGTACAGGTGAGTAACTTTTTAAATATTTTAATGTTGTAATTTTTAAGTGAACACAGTATGGAAATAAAGGCATTTAAATATGAAGCCAATTACTTCCATATCCTTTAGCCAGAGAAGGCTTAAATTGGGATTAATGTGGGCCTGAAGGTACTTTAAAAAAAAAACTTTGTTGAGAAAAAAATTACATATAAAACTTATACACAATTATAATAAATAATATTTGGCTAATATATAAATCTAAGAAACCTCTGCCTTACCACAATAATGAACATTTCCTCTAGCTCCTAAATTTCCTAGCATGACTTTTTAGCCCCTTGCTATTATCCCTAGACAATCACTGACCTATTTTCTGTTATTATACATTAAATTGCATGTATTAGAAATGTAAACAAAATAACCTTCTTTATTTTATTGCCCACCTAGCTGTCTTTCCCTCAGTACAATGATTCTAAAAATCATTCATCCTCCAACCTGTGATCCTCCTGTCTCAGCCTCCCAAGTGCTAGGATTACAAGCGTGCACCACCACGCCTGGCTAGGCTGGGTGTCTAAATCAGTTTGTGTTGCTTTAACAAAATCCCTTACACTAGGTAATCTGTAAGTAGAAATGTATTCCTCACAGTTCTGAAGTCTGGGAAGTTCAAGATCAAGGCCCCAGTAGATTCGGTGTCTGGTAAAAGTCCACTTTCTGCATGATAGATGGCACCTGTGATCGCGTCCTCACATCGTGGAAGGTGTAAAGGGGAGGGATGCAGCCTTGCTCCCTCAGGCCCACATATAAGGGCACTAATCCATCCATGAGGAAGGAGCCCTCATGGTCTAATCAACAGCCTGCATGCTGGGCCATCCCTCTGGGGCAGTAAGTGACACTTTCTGCAGAGCCACCCTCTTGCTGCCCTCTTCAGCCCCTTGTGGTGGCAGCTGGAAGAGATCCTCCAGCTCACCCCTCGTTCTGGATCCCAACCAGCAGCCCCAGGCACCCAGACCTCCTTGTTGCCTACTATCTGACAGGCCAGGGCCTGCATCTACCCCATCTCCTGCTGGGCCCAACTGGCTCTGAGCAGTGAGGTTGGGTGCTCCGGAGGCCCGTTTCCATGGCCATCAGGGACCCATCTGGCTCTCAGTCCTCTCAGCCCATGCTGTCCCCACCTCTCCCACTGTCCCAAACTGGCCTGACCACATATTCAAAGGCAGCAGCCAGCACAGAGCCCTTCCTTGGCCACGCCCATCCAACCAACAAGACCAGGACCCTGTGTGCATTCGCCCCCCTGAATATTCCCCACACAGAATGGGCTGAAAAGGCAAGCTCCCACCGTGCAAGGTGACCACACTTGGGCAAGGACAGGACTTCTCCTAGGAGGGAAAAGCTAGCTTCAGCAGCCTGGCCTAAGAGAGGTGCAAGATGAAGGTCCAGTTGCCAATGTCAGAATGGAGAGGGGCGAGGCTGAAGGAGGAAAGGAAGCTTCAGTGCAGTGCTGAGAGCCCATCAGCAGCCCAGAGGTGTTAGAGCAAGGAGAGGACCAGGAGAGGGCCAGCACGAGGGAATGGACAAAAGTGTCACATATGGCTCTTCTCAATTGCCTTGCTTGCTAATAGCTGTGAGCAGAGTCCAGAGTTTGATATAGGCTCCTGGATTTCAAAATGTAGACATTACAGGTTAATTATATTCAATTAACTGTACCTTTAAATATCTTCATTTTTCTATCATTAAAAATTTAAAATCCAAGTGTTCTGCCTACCAGGAAGTTCACATAATCATGGGAAGGTTTTTAAATTGTTTTTCTTCATTTTACTATGTGTACCACATATAAGGACATGCAGTACTATCTACCAACAACCAAAAAACAACAAAAAGTGCAAGAGACACCTACTTCTTTAAATTAAAAATTTCCTATATTTTTATAGTATATTCCTCAATGGAATTAATCTAGGCCGCTCTATTGCCTCTATACCACATACTTCTCTATGAAGCTATTTCCAAAAGAACCAAACTATGTGAAGATCATCTTTCTAAAGCAATGAAATTGTTCCTCAAACATGCAGTATAGTCTGTCTCATTTTTAAATTCAAATGTTTCTATATATTTACTCTTGAGTTAAAAAGTATTTCCTTAATCCATGTTTACAAGTACTTGGTATGTGTAGCTAGATTTTATGTCCCTTGATAGATTTTGCTCACTCCAGCTAATAAAATTTGAGGGATTTCAATCTCTTTTGTCAGTCAATCTATTCACTCACTTAATCTTCTCTATTGCCTTCATGGTGAGCTCTAGTTTTCCATTTGTCCCTGTCTTTCAAGAACTGGAATGTCTATAACTAAATGTACTCAAATGGGTGGGTTCACAGCAAATAAGGTGAAGGGAAATCATTATTTTCATTTGTCTAGCTTGACAAAAGATGTACAAATAAAAAAAAGCTTGCCTGTATTACTTATTCTTTATTTTATTATGATCCATTATACAGCATGCTATTTTGGCAAAACACCAAATTATATAATTAATATATATATATATATATTCGTTTCCATATTTTATCTATTTGCTTATCATTTTGGAATAAGTTTTAGTCCCCAAATGCATACATCTGAGATTAAGTCAGATGCCTAAATTTCAAAATGGTTATTGTTTCTAAAATTCATTTTTTATTTGAAAAGAAAAAAGTTCATAATTAATCAGTTATTTGAAAAGAAAAAAGTTCATCTTTGTAAACAAGTCCTATGTTCTTTCATTCCTAGCCAAGATAGAAAACAATCAAAAGAAAACAAAAACTGTATTTTAAAAGTATTTGACCTCCTTCTTATTAGCATCAATAACATTGCCTCATTCTTCAAATATGCTTAGTTTTAAAGTCACAAATACAAAGACATAGCAATCATTCCAAAATCATCAACTGTAATAGTTCTGAGGAAGTTACAGAATGGATAGAAATAATTCTGAATAAACTCCTTTTTTAAAAATGAGAATCTCTAGCTGGGTTTGGTGGCACATGCTTATATAATCCCAGTACTTGGGAGGCTAAAACAGGAGGATCACAGATTTAAAGCCAGCCTCAATAATTTAGTGAGGCTCTCAGATGTTATTGAGACCCTGTTTCAAATAAGAAAAAACAAAGAAAGGGCTGGGGGTGTAGCTCAGAGATAGAATGTCCCTAGGTTCTCCAGTATCACACACACAAAAAAAGGAATCTCTTTTCTGGGTGGAAATTAATTTTCTATGAAAGTTACATTGTAAAAAATCAACTGATTTAAAATATGTCAAAGCTTCTGTGTATAATAATGGTAGCAAGGGTTTAACTTACACATTATAAGTATATTATACACATAATACATTTCCAGTTTTTCTGGATCTATATTCCTATAGAAATTTTTAAAAGATTAGTACAGAGGTCATGACACAGGAGAAATGGCATTCAGTCTTAACATCAGAGCATGATTGAAGCTTCTTTATGCTCTGTTGTTAGTAAAGACAATGCTCTGCCAGTTGAGGCCTGGTCTATTTTGGGCATTCCATTCGGTATTAAGGACTAATCAGTTTACTTCCCACATGTTGTATACTTAAAGGATAGTTATAGCCTAACAATGTATAAAACCAAATTGAGCTTTTATTTGAAAAGAAAAAAGTTCATCTTTGTAAACAAGTCATATGCTCTATCGTTCCTAGCCAAGATAGAAAACAATCAAAAGAAAACAAAAACTGTATTTTATATACATTAAAATTAGGTCTAAAACTCAGACAGCAACCAAATTAAGAAGCCCAGGAAAAATCAGAAATCTTCAAAAAAGAAAGTCCGTTCTTCTCCTGACTCTGGGAAAAGGTTGTAGATCTAGAGTTTGGGTTTGGTGAGGTGTTAACAAATGAACAGAGAAGCCATTTCCAGGTCATTTCTTTTATTCAGCCCCAATGTTAGGAAGGATATTCAGGGATGGTCAGAAAGTTATATGAGGGAGTTCTGAGTAACACAATTTCCAGTTTTCGTTGCAAGCTTCCATATCACACTGTTATTGATATGAAAGCCCAGAAAACTATAAAATAGCACCATATTGCCATCAACTAAGACTGAGAGATAACCTAATACTAGAATCCAAGAATAAAAGGCACATAGACCTGAAATGACAAAAAAAAAAAAAAAGAGAGAGAGAAAGAAAGAAAAACAACAACACACTCTAGCTTTTCCTGATGGAATCCTAAGGCCCTGCCTTGTGAAACTGACTGGGGCCAGTTTTAAAAAGATATCCCATCCAGCCCCTTGTAGATGTGTTCTTATTCAGAGTCCTGCAAGAAACAAACATTTCTAAAACTTCCCAGACATGTGAGTTTTTTTCTTGAAGAAAAACAAGAATACATGAGACTGAAGAAAACCACGATTTGGGATTCCTATTTCATAAATCCACATTCTCCAATTCTCCCAGCAGTAAATTAATTCTCCCCAAGTGTCCTGTGAAGTTTTCCTAATGCTTTTTTTTTCTAGTAACAAGTTCACGCACCCTATTACAATAATCTCACATTGTTAAAAGCCTGGCCAGCCATGTACGATTATATGGAAATCCGTGAATAACAATAAACATTCCTAAAGGATAGCAGTGGGGATTTACTTACAGGGAATGGCTAAAACCTTGCTTCGCAATTCAAATATTCAAAAAGGCTTTTGCATTCTTTGGAGTGCGATTACTGTTTAACTGCTGTTTATAGTGCAATATCACTGTCCACCCTGTGGTTCCCTTAGATATTACCATAATTATCAGCAGTTAAGGGATGCATAGTCACAGGACTCAGAGTGCTCAGAATCCTTCAGAGATTTTATCTACTCTCAGAAGTTGTATACTGAAAACTCAAATGACAATAATGATAATAATGTCTGATAATGTTCTATATTTTTTTCTCTCCATTTTTCTTTTCTCCCTTGAAAACACATTGACACTTCATTTGCATCTACTTTACCAGTCTGCATTGTCTCTATGATAATTTAACCTGGCTAAGATTTAAAGGACATTTATTTCCTGGTGTGCCAGCACGTGACTTTCATCCCAGTACTTAGGAGGCTGAGACAGGAGGATTGCAGGTTCAAGACCAGCCTCAGCAATTTAGCAAAAACCTCAGGGACTTAGTGAGACCCTGTTTCAAAATAAAGAATAAAAAATAAAAAGGGCTGCAGGGGTAGCTTGGAGGTAGAATGCCCCTGGGTTCAACCCCCAATACCAAAGCAAAACAAACACAAAAGGACATTTATTCTGAGCTCTGTATGACTCAAAGCTATAATGTGACATCTGTCTAAAAAAAAGGGAACTTCCCATTTTCCTTGCATTCTAAGACCAAAGTTGTGTCCATACATAAAAGTAGTACAATGTGGCTATTTCCAATATTGTTTAAGGCACACATATTTTTATATCTGCTAACATTTTTAATTCTAAATAAATTATTCTGATATGAATCATTAAGGTTCATTCTTGTATACTCTTATGTCTTTCTCTTCTCTATTTTTTCTCTTTTCTGACCTTCTCTATAATCAAAGCCCTTTCTCTTCTACTTCCCTGTTTATTCCCTTCTTACCCTTCCCTCCTTCCACCTCCTTTACCTCTTTCCTTCTATGCTTCTTCTCTTCCTTTCTTCTTTCTCCTTAATTTTTCCTTCTTGTTAATTTGCAAATATAGATAGAATGTAATATGCCTTCACTAGGTTCTTCAGAGATACTGATCTTAGAAATCATATTGGCTCTTCTATTTGCATCATGGTATATATTTGTATGTGTAGATTTTTCCTGATTAGAAAAAAAAATGTACTCAGGGTAAATGACTGCCTTAATTCTGTAGGGTTTATTACTATTGACTTTTAAAAATGTAACTGGATGGCTATGCATTGCTTTGGCAAATTATCTCCTTGATAGTCAAAAACCTAGTTCAATGGGGTGCATTTGTTAAATGTATGAATTTATAAAGCATTTGAAATCCAATTTAAATGCATCTTTGTTCTCAAAAGGATTTTGATTGGTTTTAAAATTCCAGTAAACACAACAGATGTATTTTAGAAGCAGAAGATAAATATACATAAATTCAAAAAAGCAAAGTCCTTTGAAATTCCATCGGTTTGTTTTTTTGTTTTCCACTTTTGTCAGCATTTTGCCAGCACTGTATAAAAATATATGAGCATACACAGATGTTGAAACTGTGCACAAGTCCTAATATTTAGGAAACAGATGGCTGAGTAAATGTGATCATTTACTTATATATTATATAATTATAATATACATATATAACTAATCAGTAAATTCATATTACTCAGCAGCATAGATATTCCATTAGTATCTTTTTAGCATATTAATTATCATGTTAATTGATAACCCCAAGAGCTCTCACTTCTGTGGGGTGTTAAAGATACAGTGATGTTAGTAATGGTGCTAAAGTAAGACAAAGAGAAAAATGTTTGGGGATTTTTAAAATGGGACATTCTAAAAAATAATGCAAAGACTTTTTTCCTCCATATTTTCTCCCTTGGTTTCCTCAACAAATTTGTGTTTCTCTTCCCCTACCTAATTCAAATTGAGAAGATGAAAAAACTGAAATATGCAAACAGAATTGGGAACTAAATAGGGAAGTTTAACTAGAAACCTAATGGAGTGTTTTCTCTTTGTATATTTAATTACATCTTAACTGGTATAATACTATGTAGCTAATAATATGATACAATCTTAGTTACATCTTTAAGTTTGATTTATAAAGTTATGACAAATATTTGTTAATAGAACATACTTGCCACTGATTCCCTTAGAAGAAATTAGAAAGGTTTTCAACAGTCAACAATGTCTTTCCTTTGACCTTTAGGAAAAAAATATTTCTATTATCCTTCCCACCCTATATTCTTCCAGGATCTTTAGCTTTTCTATTGTGTTCCCTTTCCCAAGGGATATTTGCAAACATTTGGCACTTTAAATGGGCAGTATAACTTTGCAGATTTCTCCTATATAGTATTTGAATACAAATAGTCATTATTTTACTTACATGTGAATTTTATTTAGCTCACTCATTTTTACTAAAAAATAACTACAGAAATATGTGCTGCTGAAAAATATAGTTGAAATAAATGAAATAATACAATAATTATGACAAATGTTAAGGAATTAATAAAATGGAAATTAATAATAGAAATAATTGGGAGAATTTAAATTAATTAAGTTCTAATAGTTTTATAGGGTATCTTATTCATCTTCAACTCTCAAGGTTAACTCAATGCTCATAACATAGAATACATTTCATACACCTCTTCTTAACTAATAAATATTCATACTTAATATCTACTATTATAGGGCAAACTCACAAAGAAATTTTGAGTGAATAATAAGATTTGGCTGTTTCTACATTTTAATAGTCATCTGGTTAATTGCAAATAAGCATACCAATATCATCCATTTGCATTTTTATTGATTATAGAATATTAGAATATATGTATATTTTTAATATGGAAACTATATCTGTATATTTATTTTTATTCTTTTCCCCATTCAGAGTCTCTAGTTTTAAATATTTTGAAATGTTTGTTTCCTATATCCATTACTGTCATTTTATTACTTTTTTCATTTCTATCATTATGTGCCTTACTCTGTTCTTTTGTCATATGTATTTTCCATTGGGCATCTGACAATTTATCCTTATTCTGAGATTGATTTTTGTATTCATCAGCTTTGCATTACTACAACACAACACCTGAGGTAATTCACTTACAAGAAGAAAAGATTTACATAACTCAGTTTGGAGGCTCAACTCCAACACTGGGTAGCCCATTGGTTTGGTGTCTGATGAGGGCGTGCATGGCAATAGTGGAGCACATATTGGAGCAAGTGGTCATAGCATGAGCCAGAAAGCAGAGAAAGGATCAGCTCACAGTCTGAGAGTCCCCTTTGAGAGATGCTCCCAATGACCTGAGGACCTCCCGCCAGGACTCACAGCACTTCCCAATATCACCCCCTGGGGACCAAGCCCTTACAAATGAACCTTTGGGAAACACTCATCCAACCACAGCACAGTGTCATTTCCTCAAGTTCTTTTCTGATTTTGGTCAACACAAATTTGATATTTGATTGACTTTTTCCTCCTTTATATTCTGATTTAAATTTCTTATTTTCTTTCATGTAGACAATATTTAATGATACTTTATTTTATATCTATCCTATAATGTGTTATCAAAAGTGCCTCCATTCTGAGCTTCTTAGAAAGAAATGTTTTAATTGGATGAAAAGTTTTAATTACTTTTTGTTGTTTGTTTTTATTCTATATGAATTTATATATGCTGTTTTCTCTGTGTTTGATTTATATGCTTTATGCAAAAAATAAAACTAAATTGAAGTAAAATAAATTGATCAACCAACATATAACCAATGTAAATAAAAGCAAAATTCAGGTTTTTCTAGCAGTGTAGAATTTATCTAACAGTGTAGCCTCCAGAGCATTAAATAAGGTAAATTTATAGTGTCAACATTTAGAAATTACATGATTGTACACTAGCTTTAAGCACCTATTCAACAGATAACACAGCAGTTAAATTTCTGAAGAAGAAACTATAGGAAGTAAAGGTAAAAATAGACAACACTCACCCAAAGTAAAGAGGTTGAACTTACTGCTCTAAATCCAAGATTTTTAACTAGAAAAACCATAGAGAGAAGACCTATTAATGATATAATTTATAAGGTACATATTAGAAAATATATATCAACATTTGTCCATAGATAAAAGCCCTTTTAATTGCAAAAGAAATATTTAAAAAGTAAATTTAACAAAGTAGAAGTAATATAGAAGTCAGTATTTGATTACAAAACAGAATATATCTAGATGTGGTTTGCTAATACATTAAACCTTGGTAATTTGTGTATACAAAAAGTATTGATTTATAATTTTTTTGGCATCAAGATTGTGTTGGTTTCATAACAACTGTTAAGAAATAGTGTCTTTTTCTCTTTTATTTAGAAAAGTTTGTTCAAGATAGGTGTTATTTCTTATATTGGAAGCATACACTAGTGGATCTAATTTAGATAGAAGTTTCCTTTGCAGGAAATATATTCAATTTCCTTAATAGATATTGGAACTACTCAAATTTTCTATTTCTTCTTGTGTCAGATAATGTAATTACTTTCTCCAGCAATTTTTCCCATTTTCTTTAAGTTATGAAATATCTTGCCATATAGTTGTTTAGCAATGTCTACTTTATCATTCCTGACTTTGGTGTATTATATTTCCCTCATTCTTTTTTTAAAGCATTAACCTTTTAAAAACTCAAATTTTGGATTTGTTAGTTTATTGTCTCTCTATTTTCTTTATTTCTTCTCTTCCATTATTTTTTACCTTCTTTTTTTGTGAGGTGGGGTGGGGAAAGAGATCCATGATAGCTCTTCATTTTCTTGTTTTCTGAGTTGGAAATACTTAAGTCAGCTAATTTCAATTTTGTTATTTTCTAATGTATGTATTAAAAATTATAGATATCCTTCGAGACTTTCTTTAATTACAATCTAGAAAGTAGGCATTTCCATATCAGCATTAGTAATCAGTTTAAAATATAGCTTACTAGGATTATTAACCTCAATCTTCTTTTAAATTTTTTCTTTCATATTTTAGTTATTTGAAGTATATATCTTTTTAAATCTAGGTATTTTTCTAGTTATCCTTTTGTTAATATATTCTAACTTTAAATTTTGGTAGCTCAAGAGCCTGCTATAAATAATTTCAACATTTATTTACTGAAGTTTTCACTAAAGCACAGGATTTATCAGTATTGGTAATTGATGTGGGGGTACTTGACAGATAAGTGACATTGGGAACAAAACTCATTAAATGCCACCTTGGTCATAAATTTTCAGTGTAATTCTCAGGACTGAATCTCTATTGATATTTTTGTTGTTGTTGTCTTTTTTTTCTTCTCTTTGATGCATGTTTTTACCATGAAAGGGTGCTGGATTTTGTCAAATGCTTTCCCTACAACTATGAGAAAATTATATGAGTTTTATTGTTTATTCTAATAATATGGGGTAGTATCTTGATTCTATGTTGAAAGTGAGGAGTTAGGTATTGGGTAGGCAGTGAGGGAACCAGACTCCCAGGAGGTAAGGGTTAAGAAAAACAAAATCCCCCCCATCCAAGAAGGAAGGTGGTTCTGTGTTGTTCATTGGATCTGAACACAAACAATTAAATGTAGAGGAGTGGAGCCAAGATATCAGGAACCAAAGATCTATGTGCACCAACCTTAGATTCCTGTGCTGTTGATACAAATAGACCAGGGAACAAACACACAGAACAAACAGTCTCATGACTTTGGGGAATTAAAAGCCATAGATGACAAATTAAGTCAAGAAAAACAAGATGAAAAATGGGGACTTTCTTCACTGGTTAATGTCTATAAAAAGGAGCTTCAAACATATATAACTCCTATGCTCCGCACCAATATTGTCTAAGCCCTGGGGACCCCTTCTCTGCATGGGAGCTTTAACCCTGCCTCTCTTTGGTAGATCAAGTGAACTTTGGGGAAAGGTGGTGTGCAATTGACAGTATGTGGCCTGAGCTACACTTGGGCAGTGCCAGAAGGCCCCACTGGACTCTGGAGTCTGCCAAGGCCCCTACTTTCACTTTCTTGGTGTCTGAAGATTTCATTCTTTGACTCTGTAGGACAAGGACCTGGTAAACTCAGTATCAAAAGTACATTCCTGTTGTGATAAATCCCACATGGTCATACATAATCATTTTTATATGTTTCATTACTTGGATTCTAGTATTTTGTTCAATGATCTGTCTCTTATTACAGGGACTATTGGTTTGTAATTCTTTTTTGTTGTGAAGTCTTTGGTTTTTAGTATCAAGGTAATAGTAGCTATCCTTATAGAATAATTTAGGAAGTATACCATTCTTGTCTATTTTTTAAGAATTTATAAAGGATAAATTTTAATTCTTTATACCTTTGGTAGAGTTGAGTTCACCAGTCAAGCCACCTGGTTCTGGACTTTTTTGTTTTGGAAAATTTGTTCAATACTAACTTGATTACTCTATGTATTATAGGTCTCCTCAGAATACTTTTTTTTTTTTTTTGGTACTAAGAATTGAACCCAGAGGCATTCTACCTTCGAGCTCCATCCCCAGACCGATTTTGTTTCTTATTTGGAAATGGTCTTCCTAGGCTGCTAAGAACTTCACTAAATTGCTGAGGCTGTCCTTGAACCTATAATCCTCCAGTCTCAGCCTCCCAAGTACTGGGATTACAAGCATGCGCCACCATGCCCAGCTCTCAGAGTACTTATTTCTTCCTCAGTCTGTTTTGGTAGTTTGTATCTTTCTAGGGCATGCTAGTAAATTTTCCATTGCTATAACAAATACCCAAGAAATGAACTGAAACAGAGAGGAAGATTATTTTGGCTCATAGTTCCCAAGGTTTTGGTCCATGGTCAGTTGGCCACATTACTTTTGGGCCACATTACTTTTGGGCACATGGTGAGACAGTACATCATATCACACATGAATATGTGGTAGAGGAAGCTGTTTATCTCATTGTGGCCAGCAAGCAAAGAGAGAAACAGAAAGGGTCATGGCCCCAATATCCCCTTCAAGGGTACAATCCCATTATCTAATTTCCTTCCACTAGGCCATACCTCCTAAAGGTTCTACCAACTCTCAGCAGTGCCACAGGCTGGGAACCAAGACATCAGCAGATGGTCCTTTGGGGAACATTCAAGAGACATGCTACAGCATAGGGTTTTGTCAATTTTTTGTAGTATATCTAATTACTTATTTTATAATTTTTCATATTATTTCCTTATAATCTCTTTTATTTCTGTAAGGGTAGTTTATAATCTTCCTTATTTGATTCCTGATTTTAGTATTTTTAATCTAAAACTAAATTTCTTCATGCATTTTAGGAGGTTTATGACTCTGCGTTAGCCTTCATTTCCTGCTTGAGCCAAGTCATCACATCAGTCAGAGGTGAGATTTAGTGCTTTCTCCGGTCTTCTCTTGAACATCTGCAAAACCCTGTGCTTGTACATGGCCCTTTAGATTCCCAAACTACATGGGAGATTTTCAAAGCCTCTAAGGACACCTCATTGCTTAGCTTCACCTTATAAGCTTTTTGATCACCCTATTGTTGCCCCACTTATCCACCGCAGGCGGTCACTATTTTAAACATTTTACAAATTACCTCTGATCTCTGGAGAAATACTTTCAGCACTGATTTGAGTGAGATTAAAGACATGTATTTCCAGTGGTATCTCCTAGAGAACCACCAGATTGCTCAAATAATGATTGTTGTTTGGAATGAGGCTTTAGAAAAATATCTCTGTTCTGTTTCCTTCTGCACCAAGAATCTAGGGTCTAATTTTTTTATGTTATCACTGAACTAAGGAGTAGGAAATGGGATGAGTCAAGAACACCACAAAGTTCTTATAAGTATTAAAGCATTATAAGGATCAAATGTTAATCCTTACATGGATTAAAATCCTCTGATCTTATAAGGATTAAATCATTTTTAAGTAAATGCTCTGTAGATTGCTGCAAGCTATAAAAAAGTTGATTATGACAAATTTGCCAGTTATCTTCATGCTTTTATGCCAACACAAGCTCAGTGGTCTTTACTCTGCCATTTTCATTTGTCACATATATATTTAAAGCTATGTTACCGAGTACATGTATGTTTAAGATCGTGATATTTCCTGCAGCATAGACTCTTTTTATGAATTATCCCTCTTTACCTCTAATAATTTTTTCCTTAAAGTTTGTTTTGTTTTATATTAGCATAGTTATATCAGTTTTTTGCTTCCTGCTGATATTTGCTTGTTAAGTTTTTTTCTGTCCTTAAATTTTTTAACTGTGTCACTTATGAAGAACATATAGTTGTTTTTCTTAATTGAATCTGACAATCACAGTACTATTGAAGTACTTAGTCCACTTGCATTTATAATAATTGCTAAGATAGTTGAGTTTGAACCTGTCACTTATTTTCAGTTAGGCCTATCTATTCCTTGTTGTTATTTTTAGTTTAAATTCTTCTATACATTTATGTTAATAAAACTTTTTAATTTCATTTTTCTTTATTTGTGTGTTAGCTACATTCTCTCACTATTCTTTTAGTGATTCTAATAGGTATGAACATTTTTATGTCTCACTTATATTTTGTACAAGTTATTATCTTGACCACGTCTTCCAATACTGTTAGAACATTCAAATATATTTATTCCATTTCATATTCTGTGTTGTTATTTATATTGATCTTATTTCTACATATATTTTAGCTACCCAAGATATTGTACTTACTGTTTTGTTCTGTCAATATTCATCTGTACTTTTACCATTTACCATTTATCATTTTTAGTCATTTTAATTCCTTACTGTAGTTTCTTGTTTTCTTCTTTCATCATGTTTCCTCAGCATGCAGTTACAAACAAGGAGCAAAAAAACAAAGATGAAAATAAGAACTTAGAAATAAAAATAATTAGACATAAAATAATTTTTTAAAAGCTTAAAATTCATGCAAGAGCTCTCTGATGATTCCCAATTGCCTAATCTATAATTTCTGTCCATAAAGAAATTGCTGCCAAGGGCTTGCAGCCATCTTTCACCCTCAACACAAGTGGGGAATAAATTAAAAAGCCAAGAAGGGAAGTGGTTAAGTAAATTACATCCATCATTTCAAGTTATATCTAAACAAGAACTGACATTGAATCTTAATGCCTCACTGAGTCATAGAAAAAAGACAAACAGCAGATGCAATAGATTCTTAGTTAACCCACATAAGCCCATGTTATTTGGAAACCATCACCTTAATATCTCAATTTCTCATAATGCTAACTTTATACCAAGGGGAAATATTCTATAATTTCTAACTCCATACTCTTTCCCAATTTCAAATTTAAGTGATAATAATAATTGCTAATACATATAAATAACTGACTACTGTTAGATACCATGTGTCTTAGTCTCTGCCCTCTAGAAATTCTATTTGGAATGTGAGAGTTTAAGGCCATGGTAAATATAAAATGTGATGGTGAATATAAAAATGAAGCAAGATTTGAAACCACATGATTATTTATTTCCCTATTGACACCTGCCTCCCAAGTATCCAAAATAAATGGGCAGGTTTCTAGGCTGGTATGTTACTCAGCATGGAAGACTTTTCCAAAATATTGCAAGCAATTTATATGTCTATCTCCTGTCTGCCATTTCTCTTCAGTTCAATTTCAATCTATGATGAACAAAATCCCCTGAACTTCCAGTCTGCAATGTTCAGAATCTCTGTCATTGTTCAGGAAGCCACATTCTGCACCTCAGTGTCTGGTACTCCATCTGACCAGGTAAATGGAGAAAAAGAGGGAAGTAGTCAAGAGTGATTAAGAACTGCAAGGTTTATTTCTCAATGTTTTGAGGTAAATCACACTCATTATGAATTTAACTCTCAGCAATAACCTATAGGACAGGCAATGAATTTTATCTAATTTTGCAAATGTGTAAGTGATTCTGTACAAGGCCATGCGGCTCAGAATTCTGTAGGCATAATTCAGATGCAATGTGCCCAGTCCCACAGTCATAGTTTGTGGACCATATGCACTATCAGGTTCAATATGAAAATACGATGTTTTAATTGAACAATATAATGTGTCTTCGGTCAAATAGTATTACAATGCTATGTTGGCAGTCTGTTATTAAGTGCAGCACTTTAACTGAATGCTGCATTATTTTATCCCACTTTGAAAGATTGAGTAACTTTTTAATAAAATATTTCCCTTGTAGATATGGAATATTTAATAGATGGGAAATTTGTTGAATTTAATTTGGGACTGGAAATATGAAAATAATAGTTCACATCACAAAGAAACCTATTTAATTATCTAGGAAAGTACAAACATAAATAGTTCTCAAGGCACAATACTTTTTCAGCCTAATAAAGAGTATTATTTATTTAAGGGAGGGGACATAATACAATAAATACTTGATGCAGAGCCAGATTTGTTTCTGCATTTCACTATCATAACCAGCTTCTCCAAGATTTTGTCCTGGAGATGAAGCACACACTTTACTCCAAAGCTAAATTATGATCCAATAGCCTCCGAATGCAACTGCATTGTGATGTATATGAGACAGCAGATAATTAGAAGTCGTTTCTCAGTGTTCTAAATGCCCTTTCCTTTGCTGCATCTTTAAATGGACTTAGAGCACCTCTGAAAACCATAGTGTAAGTGGTAGTCACAGCTCAGGCAGCACCATACAAGGTCATGATTCCACTTTTACTGTCAAAACAAATATTTCTAAGAGGCTAATTAAATTCAAGTCTTTTTGTTTTAAGTAACTACGATATTGTGACTTGAAAGAGAACAGCTTAATAATGGCCTTTGTTCACACAAATAAGTATTTATGATATTCACAACTAAATGAAGGTTCATTTATAGAGCTTGGACTATTGTTATGGTTAGATATAGACTGTTCCCTGAAGAGCTCATGATCAATGTTCAGAGTTTATATAATTAAGTTTATATAATTCAGAGTTTATATAATTAAGTTTATATAATTAAGTCAGGAGGGTTGCCAATCTCATCTGTAGATAAACCCATTGTAATGGATTTACTGGGTGGTAACCTAGGCAGGTGGGGTGTGGCTGGAGAAGGTGGGTCCCTGGGGGTGTGGCCTTAGGGACTGTGCCTTTGCTCTTGTCTTTGGATCTCCCTGTTGTTTGTTCTCTCCTGCCACTGGTCTCCATAATATGAGGGCAGAGCCCTTGCTCTCAACCTCTCTCTATTTCCTGCCACTGTGCCCTGAGCTTCACAGATCCTGGCCTCACATGGACTGAACCCAAAATCTCCAAAAACTGTGAGCAAATAAAACTTCCTTTCTTTAAGTTGTGTGGTCAGTTGTTTTGGATTTATAGCAGTGAGAATGTTTACAGAGACAAGTATATTCCAATGACCAGTCTTGCCAATAAGACACCAAAAGTCAAAACAATGATTGCACAGACATAGTATATAGTTATGAAGATGTTCCTCCATGCCTATGTTGTTTCCAGTGATTTCATTGGTTTTATTTCTTAATCTTTTCGAAAATGTTAAAGATTTCCTGTTACATAAAGCAACACTAACATGAATTTTAGATTTATCTTTTAGTGTGTATGTGTTTGTGTGTGTGTGTGTGTGTGTGTGTGTGTGTGCATGCACGCACATGCACATGCATGAGCACACACATTTGGAATCACCTAAGGGCTATGGAGGATGAAATCATTAGAAGATAGGGACTTTGACCTCTGCTGCTTCACCTTCTTTAGCTTTCATATTGGTGACAAAAATTTAGATGATGTTTTAAAATAATTATCCATTTAAATGGATATTTAATATTAAGTCTATTTGTCAAAAAGCCATATCATGGAAAAGATGAAGTTAGGCAATCTAACAAGTTAAAATTATTTCCCAGGAAGCTAAATTGGATTTTCTCCTGCTATTTCAAGAGAATTTATTATGAAAAAGAAGAGGCTATTTCTTCTTACTGTGAATTCTTGTATTTTGCTGTTCTAAGTATCAGATAAGATTTATCTTTTTTTTTTTTTTTTTTTTGCGGTACCAGGGTTTGAACCCAGGGGAATTCTACCTCCGAGCTCTACCCCCAGCCCTATTTTTTATTCTTTATTTTGAAACAGGGTCTCACTAAGTTGTGGAGGGCCTCACTAAGTAGCTGAGGCTGGCCTTGAACCTGGATCCTCCAGTCTCGGCCTCCCAAGTACTGAGATTACAAGCATGCGCCACCATGCCCGGCTAAGATTTATCAATTATAACCTGCTGTTCAGCTCTTAAAACATCTCTATAACACACAAAATAAAAGATATATAAAGTTTTATTGAAGTGTATCTTTGTTTTCAAATAGATAACTTGTTAAACATTTTTGTGGTAGGTTAAAATGCATTACCTTATTTTTTTTAAATATTTTTGAAAGATACTTTCTTACCTTTACTGGCATTCCACCCAATTACTGGCCAAGAGAAATTCCCTGGTTCTAGTGGCTTAACTTGAGGAAGGGAGAACCTGTTATCTGTCTCTAAAGAGCTAAGTAATTTGTTTTCTGAGAAAAATAATGTCTCTTTGTAACATAGGGAATATGGATAAAGTATTCAAACTTAATCATATGCATTTGAGCAAGTTTACATTTCCTAAAATTTTAAGTTTCAGCTTTTCATTTATAAAATGGCAATAATAATAGTAAATACTTAAAAACATAGTATTTATAGTAAATATAAGTTTGAGTATATAGTTGGATACATACTCAGTTCTTAATAAGTTTATCCATTTATTTTAATATATATAAAATACTAAATTTATCATGTAATATAGAAGAAATATTCATGAGGAATAAGACACAGAGAAAAAAAAAAAACAAGTGAAAAATAACAAACCCAACTCCAGAGAAGATAAAGAAGATGGATCAATTAAGAACTAAAATAAAAATAAGTTTATGGATCAATTAAAGATAATTCTGTGGTTTCAAATGTGAGTTCTTTGAACAATGTCCCAAACATTCCAAAAAACAAAGAGAAAACATAAAGAAATTAAAGTATAATCTATTATTAAATGGATTAAGCTAAAATTTGGCCAGTTTTAGTATATCTTCAGTTAGAAATATGGTCTTGATATATTGGGAGAAAAGATGTAAGAGGGGATTTGATTTTGGAGGAATCAAAATAAAGTTCAGAATTTGATCTTACCTTTAATTATTTAGTGTTTTTATTTTTCTCACATTAAAATTATAAACAAGAAAGTATAATTTTATGTTTCCACTGACAAACATATACTTATTAGGCTGATGTCAATTTTGAACTAACTGGAACACTGTTATTAAATATAGCTTAAAATATAATTAATGCTATATTAACTTGAAATAGAAACATCAGAAAAACAGCAGAGAACTGAGAGCCAGGACTTGAGTCCTCAAACACACTCACTCTCCTATGTAAATGAAAGTGTTCATATCTAGATACGGATATAAATATTGATAACTGCTAGTTACCCTAAAAATTAAAGAATGAAACAAACCCGTGGGTCTGGATTCCATTAGAAATGAGTGTGCAAAAAAGAGGGTTAGAGGTGGAACAGCTGGCCATCAGAAACTGAGATTTTCATTTTAATTCTTGTCCTCAGCAGTTCAGTGCAAAGTTAGCTCTATCAAATATTGTCTGTCTACAGAAAACTGAGAATATTCTATATAAAAAATAATTTGCATTTGCATCAATCAAGAAAAATACAAAACATAGATACACCTTTTGATTGCCTATCTTATTACTCTAACAGTAAAAAATAGCAATGTGTCACATGAACAACAAACTTAAGCTTTGACTTCAGAACAATAGGTATGATAGATCCAAGTAATTTATTTTTTCATTTATTATAAATATTCATTAACTATTGCATGTCACACCCTATTTTAGGTTCTGGGGAAATTGAGAAAAGTAAGAAGAAAAGATCACTACTTACATGAAACTTACCTTCCAGTAAGAGGAGATAGAAAACAAAGTGTACCAAGTTTGCTCAGTAGTAATAAATTGCATAATAAAAATGAAATATGTTAATTGAGGTAAAACATGGATGGTCACATCCAGTCGACTTTCCAGGAAAAGTCCCATTGGAGTGAAATTCAATATATCTGAATAACAAGAAACTGGCAGACATACCATGACCTGGGACATAAATAGACCAGAAAGAGAGACCAAATCATGTAAAGGCCAGGGAGCATGAAACTGAGTATCTATGGAACTGGAAAGTAGGCTACCTGATGAGTCGGTGCTGAGGACATTGGAGGGTTTCAGGAAATGAAGTCAGCCCTACTGGACCTTAATTAACGTTGGGCTCTGTAGACAACTCCATGAAATTTAGATTTTATTCTAAGGTTAATTGGAAGCCATTGAGGGTTTAAACAAAATATCTCCAGCATCTAATTATTTATGAAAAGATCATTCTGGGTGAAGTACAAGAAATGAATGAATTGATTTATAGGAAATAAAAGGGGGTGAATTTTGATGAAGTGAGATAAAATAAAATGTTACTCTTTTAATCCTGGAAAAGAGCTGATGGATGGGTTGAATAAAGTGGTAGTACTGAAAGAAAGGGGATCTTTGATGTGTTTTGTAAATAAAATTGTTAAAATTTGCAAATAGATTGCATATGAACGGCTGGGAAAAGGAAACAAAACAAAATAATTCTTGAGCAGTTTCCTGAATATGGTTGCAGAAATAAAACATTAATATGTGATGCTTTGTTTGCAATAATTGTTAGAAAACCAAGTGAATATATAAAATGGGGAGGGAGCCAGGGGAGAACTCACCAAGTGCTGTGTGCATGTATGTCACTATCACCATGAATTACATTATGATGTGAGACTATAATGCACAAATAAAAGTATTAAAAATAAATAAAAAATTTAAAAATTTAAAAAATAAAGCAATAAAAATGGGGAGAAAAGTGCTAGGTCTATAACTTGGAGACTTGTCGACATATTAATGTTATTAAAATATATCATTGGTTAGGATCACCTTGAAAAATAATTTAGAGAGAAAAGATAAAGGACTGGAGTATCAACTCTGAGATAAAGAGAAATTCCCTCATACTTGGAAATTGACATTTTTATTCCTAGTAAAGTGAGTCTTTTGGTTTTATGATAGCACTACCAATTTTCTCCTTGACTTGGCTAATCACAAATTGACTCTATATGAAATAAGGATTCATTTTTAGACTAAGCTAGCATATCTACATTAAAGAAGAGGAGTTTAAATTACAAAATGGATTCCATCTAGTGGGAATACTGCATGTGTAATTTAGATATAGATTTACTTGTGAGTAATAGAAAAACCCCAAATTACAGGGGCATAAATGACTAAAAAAATAAAAGCGTATTTCTCTGTCATATAAAAGCCTGAGAGACTGCAGTGTTGGGCTTCCATAGTGGTCTCTTTAATAACGTCTTCAGAAACTCAGGTTACTACTCAGCGTTACCCAGAGTCTGAACCTCATTCTCATGTTCCAGAGGGTATCGGTGCTTGAGGCAACAAAACGGAAACAGGATCAAACAGAATAGAATCCAAATGCCACTCAGAGCCTCTTTAGGAAATTTCCCAGAGCTGCCACATGTCAACTCTGTTTACATAACATCTAGAAGAGTCACAAGGCCCTTCCACACTGCAAAGAGGAATGGAACTCTGGTCTTTAGTAAAGATAACCATATGTCCCACTATAATCTCTTTCTTTAGAAGAATGAGGGAATAAGGACTGGAATAATTACTGGTTTCTGACAGCTATAAACACTAGTTCATATTAGTATTTTAATAAAAAGACAGTGTTTAAAAACATAAACTATAGTATTAAAAGGAAATACGTTGTCAATCATTAATTCACTCAATGCTAAGTCCCATTTTCACAAAATCCTATAGATTATGTGATTATCTTAATTGCTATCAGGAATTGTTCCCATCAGTATTAATTCACCATAGTTAATGCACAGGCAGATGTCCTGTATTCTTTTTGAAACTCAAATGTAATTTGAAAATAAAGGAGAAAAACCTGCTAGGTTCAACAAGAAAAGTGCTATAGTTTGGGTGTGGTTGAGGTTGTCCCCCAAGGATTCATGTGTTTGGAGTTGGTCCATTGGGTGGTGATGTTGGGAGGTAGTGGACCTTTAAAAGGTGGAGACTAGTGAGGAGGTTCCTGGCCCCTCCTCATGCTCTGGCTTCCTGTCTGACAGTGTGATCCTTCCCTCTTGTGAGGTGCCTCCTCAATTACTATGACATTGATCATGGGGTCCTCAGCAGAACCAATGTTGGTGCCATGTCCTTGAATCTCCAAAACCAAGAGTTAAATATACCTCTTCTGTTTCTAAATACCCAGCTCAGATATTTTGTTTACAGAAACACAAAACTAATACAAATGTAATACGATATTCAAGGAGAAAATAAAATAAGGTTTAGCCATACAGGCAATAGGAAAATTAAAAGGGAAAATCTGTAAAGGGTTGCAATAAAATAAAACGTTTGAGCAACTTTAACATGTATATTTATATGCAAATGCTGTTCCAGAGATAATATATACACTGTACTATGTGCAGTGTCTAGAATATATTACATCTTCAATAATGCCAGCTAACTCCTCTTTTCTGCCATACCAAAGACAGACAAATCTTTGCTCATGTAACACAAAGCCCCTTCGCACTACAAAGATTAACACACTATATAGTCATCTGGGGAATGGCCTAAAAGAAAAACAAAAAAAAATTGAGGCAAAATTTTAAAATGAGATCAAGATAAATTATAACTCTTAGATTTGACGTGAAATTTCTTTGTTCTTCTAAATGTTTTAGTTTATTTGTAAAGGATAGACCTACTCTCTGAGAAACTCTAAATCTGAGCTCAAATTCTGAGTTTTAAAAGTGTTCTTTAAGTTTCTCCATCACAGAAATGCTCGTTGTACAGAGCTAGGGGAGAAAATTTATGCTTTCACTCAAAGTAACCAAAATCAGGTTGAAAAGCTTTCTCCTGGCGGGGGGTGGGGTGGGGGAGTAGGGAATCCCAGCCATTTTAACTTTTACTTCAGTGATAAATAATAACAATTATGTGAGCTATCTAACCTGGAAGAAAATAAACGTCTGAATAGATAAGGTTTGTGAATTAATAAGTTGATTTAGAATAGTCTTGCATAGGGGTCTGTGAGATATAAAAGAATCCCAAAGAAAGAAATAAAAGTGTAAAAAAATAATTTTTTATAAACTGCTTGTGTGCTATTTTAGGATTTATCATGGTTTCTCTTGTGTGGTTTGAACTTAATTAGGGAAAATTACTTTATGTTTTTCCCCCTTTAATTTTAGTAATTCCTTTTTTATCTACCTGTGATATTTTTATGTTCACTTTATAGAAACACATTTATCTCAGGCACTTTTTCTTTTATTGAAACAGAAAAGAGTATTGCTAGCATAAGAAATAAAATGCTACATTTATTTTTCCTAAAAGCAAGGAAAAAATAACAAAAAGAATAAAGAGAAATGTTTCAAAATTACTAAACACTTAATCTTTAATTTTGCCAAAAATGTCACTAGTACACTATTTCCTATTTTAATCATATGGCAAGCTCAAATCTGAAGTGAATCATAGATATTTGTTAGTTCAATATTTGACTCTGTTTGAACATCACTAGTATTCTTCATCCCATCAGAACACAGGGAACATTCATTTTATTTGCAAAAAGAAAATCTAATTATGTATATCCTGTTGTATTCTGATACCTCTCCCAACCAAAAGTCTTATAAGCATAGGTCCTACCCTAGCCCTGTAGGGTCACAAAATTATTGGTTATCATTTTATGTGACTGACATGAATACATTAGTACAGGTTTCGTGTCTATCATTTCTTGTTTCTTCCTGGCCATAAAAGATTTTACACATGATTTTTAATAAGAAATCATAAAAAAGACATCATTATTCCTCCCAATGCAGCTGCATATAGGTAACTAAGTACTAGTCGGAGTAAGTCTTGAAAGACAGAGGCCGAGTCCTTCCTCTCCTTCCTCTGGCTTCTTCCTTCCATCAGTTTCATCTTTGTATGCTTGGAATTTGACTCTAAATATAGAGAGCTTAAGTAAACATCTCCACCACATGAAGGAGGGCCACAGTCTAGAAAATCACACTGACAATCTGGGAGGCAACAATTATAATTTGGAGAAACTACGATTCAATTGGAATGATAAATTTCCAGCCATCTAAGAGGAAAAAAAAAAAAACATGCATTCTGTTTTTTTTTTTTTTGGTGCATTGTAAGAGAAATCTAAGAGAAAAAAATCTAAGAGAAAAAAAATGCATTCTGTTTTTTTTTTAATTGGTGCATTGTAATCATACGTTGTGATGGGTTTCAGGGTGATAGAAGTATACATGCACATATTGATCAATTAGGCCTCCCCCAATTCCCACCCCCTTTCCCTCCTTCTCCTGCTCAGCAGAGTAGTTGACTGATATATTTGTGTAGGTACATCCTGTGCATTAGGCTGTTTCCCTCTTTCCCCCTCCCATCTCCCTCAATTAGATTGCATTCTTAATTATAAACTCTGTGTGTGGGTTGTGTGTGTGTGTGTGTGGTGTGGTGTGTGTGTGTATGTGTATGTGTGTTGCTGGAGATTGAACCCAGGGGCATTCTACCTCTGAGCTACACCCCCAGCCCTTTTCATTTTTTGTTTGGAAACATGGTCTCACTAAGTTGTTGAGGCTGATATTGAACCTGTGATCCTCCTGTATCAGCCTCCCAAAGTCCTGGGATTATAGGCATGGGCCACCACAGCTGGCTGTGATAACTTTTAATTGATGATTCCTTATATCGGCTCTCAGATTTCAGTGATTTCATGTGAAAACATTTTGTTACCTGAAAAAAAAAAACATATGTAAAATACTAATTTGTGGCATGATGATGTTTAACTAATATTTATTTTAAATTGACTATATGTCAAAAGAATCAAAAGAATTATAAAGAATTAAAAGAATTGAAATAATTTTAAACACATTTAATTTTTTACTATATCTGTTGACTCTCACTTATGAAAAAATGAGAGAATTAGCATATTTATACTTTTTTCCTCCTTTTATATCTACTCCCACAACTTGATTTGTCAGTTGAATTATCATTTTAAATTGTCAGAGTATCTGACATTCACTTTCTCTTATGCAATTATAACTTAAGAAAATAGTTTGCCCTAATGAATAGAGAAAGTTCTACACAACTGTGGCAGGTTTGAGAACAACCATAGCAACTTAGCAAGAACTCCAGTAACTTAGCATGACCCTATTTCAAAATAAAAAATAAAAAGGTCTGGGTATGGTGGTGTATCTCAGAGATAGAATGGTAGAATGTCCCTGGGTTCAATCTCTAGTACCGAAAAATCAAAAACCAAAACAAACAAACAAAAAACAAAAAACTTCAACACAATTATTTTTAAAGCTATACTTGTCCAAATTCCTTCATTCTTTATCTTTAGGTATTCATTGTCTAGGTGTGAAAGTTTTCCAATAGTTTTCTCAACAAGTGCTCAAGTATATTTTTCCACACATGATAATGCCTATTGCTTTAGAGCTGAATGAATACTTCTCTAATCATAAAGTTATTGGGGTACATTCATGTTCCACAAAAATTTGTATTAGGAGATTTATCTGAATCTGATATGATTTTCTAATAGTTTACAAATTTCTTTTCTGAGTACTCATCAGCTTCACAATATTTGTGAGTAATGATCAAATATAAAAAATACCCTCCAAAATGCCATGTGCAATTTGTTACCTTTGTTTTTCCCAATCCCCGCAGTAAGTGATGGTTTAGATGATAAATAACCTGTTCCCCTAGGTCCCTATGTGAAAAGAAATTGACAAGATCCCTATCTCAACAAAAACTGGATATATAGCATGAACAAGAATATATAGTATGAACATTTTTTTATACAAGTGATAATTGGAGACTATTCCTTACTGAAGCATAACCTATCTCTTCCTGACTGAGTATATATACAGGAGGTTTTTTTTTCCCTTTAAGTCATATAATTTCTTTCTTTAATCTTATTTAAAATATTTTCATTTATCTATATTATTTAGTTTTCTCAATTATCTTTTTCTTCTACTGTTAAATAAAGCTTAGAACTTCTCGAAATAAAATCCATATGTTTAAGTTTTTTTCTTATAGCTTCTTTTTTTGTATTTCTCTACTATGTCATTGAATATTTTTTCTATGTTCCATTTCTCTAAATTACTTTTTGTTAACTGAATAAAATATCTTCAATATGAGATTTCCCATTGATTCTGTCTCTCAGATACAAATTTCTTTGGAATCATCTTTATGATACAAATTATATTTTTTCTGAAGACTTTTAATTTTGTTCTGTCAAATTAGATTTATTGGGATTAAATATTCATTGCTGCTTTTTTATTTTGGTGGTTTTCCATTATAGAATTAGTTTTTAATCCTAATTGTTTTATATCTTTTCAAATGTACAATTCTGATTTATTAGAGTTTATTTTCTGTACTTAGCTTTGTTGAGTGAACAGAAGGGTAGGGTTATGTGGATGTTATTAATTCTCTGAAGCATTTTCCTCATTCTTCAGGGATGATACTGACTGGCCAGCCCATTCATGCTACAGCTTTCCACTTAATAACTCTAGAGAATGCCAGAGGGTTCAATACTATTTCTATCAAGTCTGGGTTTATAGATCCTTTGAAATACTTCTACTGCATCAGCAATATATTTCTGCTATTGATTTTAACTGTGGTTGTTCTGATTTGGGTCTGAAATGCTCCCCTCAAAAACTCTTGTGATGAAAGCATGATTCCCAATGTAGCAAGATTTAAAGGTGGTTCATGGCTGGATGAGGCGGGTCACTGGGGGCTTGACCTTTAGAACTATATCTGGTCCTGGTCTCTCTCTCTCTCTCTCTCTCTCTCTCTCCTTCTCAGATGCCATAAACTGAGAAGCTCTTTTCTGCCATGCCCTGACACCATGATATTTTTGCCTTGGAGGTGGCTCCCCATGGACCGAACCTCTGAAACTGTGTCTTTCTTCACTGATAGAAATTCCTGATACACCCATGGTGCTCTTCCGTGTTTGTTTCTGCTATTAGAGCTATAGTTTGATCTCGGTGTTATTACTTCAAAATTTCATGGAGTTTGTGGGGTTCGTGATTGGGCTTTGTCTAGAATTTTTTTCCTGGATTCCCATATTTGTTTTCCTGAAGCAAAGTGTAGTTTATGTGAAAATGTGACTACTTTTCAATCTGGTGTGATAATTCATAGACCACATATATGTTCGGTGTGTTACTACCAGCTTCAGGTCATCTATAAATTTCCTCGGTATGTTTTCCATGTACTTAACTGAATCACTGATAAAAAATGCTCATTAAGATAATATCAAGAACCAAGTGCTTGGCCTTGTTTCATTCCAAGGTGTTATTGAGTTATTAATCAATATTTTCTTGAGATTTTCATTTAGGAGTTAAGTGTACTATCAGGTAGTCCAGAATTTTCCATGTATTTCTTAGAAATACAAAAAAAATATTGACCAATAGCCACGCTAAACTTAATTTACTGTAAATTTTTAAAACTTTATTTCCCTTCTCTTTGATTCTGCTGCCCTGCTTCTGAATTGGTTTCTACATAAGAGCCAAACTAATTTTTCAAATCTGATTAACACATTCACCTGCTCATAACATTTTATTGTCTTTCCTAGGAGTCCCTATATGGTCAGTACTCCAGCTATCTCCTCTTACTCTTACAAAACATTTTCTTTCCTCAAAACTCGCAATTGTCAATTTTCTTCCATGTAATGCTTTTCACTTACATGGCAGAATCACCGAGTCCTTCACAGCAGGCAAACTCTGCTCAACTATGCCATCCTCATAGACGTCATCCCTAAGTATTCCACCCCAAAGAACACGCCCCTTACATTAATTTTTATCCTTGTATTGCTTTCCTTTTGTTTTTATACTAATTTGTCACTATCTGATATTGCTTATATCATAGATCATACAAATATAGATGTAGATAGATATGGATATATTTATATTAAGGAATTATGCTTTTATTATTTTTTATATCCTGCCAAGAAGAGAGAGTATTTTTTGTCTTATTCATAATCTGATCCTCCATATACCAACACTCAATCATTATTTGCTGAATAAAAAATCTGAATGATGGAATCAAGGAGAGAATCTGCCATATCTATTTGTCTACCAAAAGATAAATATAATTAAATGGTATGATTCTTTTTAGCCTTATTGACTTGTATGGGCCAGTCGACGATTTTATAAATGCTTACAAATCATGTCTTTAAATCATATTAATCAAAATATCCTTTACATATCTGGTATGGTGGTGGTGTGTTCCCCTGGCCCAAATAATTGGCAGTTTATCTGAATAGAACTTCCTCTCTCTTTCACAGGCCCACTCTACAAATACCAGCAAATGTTCCTTTGGTTATCATCCTGAGACCATCAGTAGTCAGCTTAATTTTTTTTCCTCCAGAAGGTTCTGAATTGAATCATATTACTATACTAATTAAACAAATTCAAACTAGGTCTTAATTCAAATTCTAAAACTATTCTCCCAATTCTCTTATTAACCTGTTAATTCTTTGTTGGAGAGGTTCTTGATGCTTTGTGACAGCTAGAAATTCCACTTTGGAGTTGTCTAGTTACTGCAGAGTTCCTAGAAGCTCTATTTGTTTATTTCCAAGAGCCCTAGATACTACATTTATTCACTTAAAAACATGAAAACATTTTCTAAATTCTTAGGATACATTGGTGAATAAAACATACCCCAAATTCATGTTTTCATGAATCTTATATTTTATACCTTTACTTTGTGGCACAAAATAAACAACTAATGCATTAAATAGCTTACATAAAATTTGAGACAGTGATATTTAAAATATATAGATTTTAAATATATACATGCTATTTATGTATATATATGTTAAATATATACATATGTTATTTATGTATACACACATACATGGTAAATATATGCATATGTTATTTATGTATATGCACACACACACAACCATACACACACACACACATACACACACACACACTTGGTAAAGAGGGTAGTAGCAGCAATGAGTTTGGGGCTACTGGCTACAGATGTCAGTTTTCAATAAACATATCAGGGTAAGCCTAACTGGAAAGGTACCATTTAAGCACATATAACCTTTGGTAGGTACCTTGGGACAGTGGGCTCTTTGGGCAACTGAGAAAACATGGGAGGCAAAGTCAGAGCTCAGGCCCTACACCCTCTAAGTCACATATCTTAGCATCTCAGGGGCTGGATAGAGCTGGAGTGATTTCAGTTGCTGTCCCCACGGTCTCTCAGTAGAACGGTCATGATTCCTTCAACGTTTCAGAGGTTACCATCATTTGGTGTCAAGCACATTTAACAAATATAGTTTACCTTCATTCTTCTGAATTGTATAATTCTAGCCAGGGGCTATTTTCGTTTTATCCCAGCATCTAATCTAGATAGACTACATCTCTCCTTGACACCTTCACGGTGTTCTCTGTTTGGGCATGTCCCTTCAAAGAACAAGTCATGTCTGCATCTCCACCATCAATGGCTATATTTCGGTCTTGTAGGCCTTTCTCTGTCAAACATATCTACAGTTTTTACCTTTTGGTATATTTGTAAAAAATCTTTATTGAACTGGTCTCCAATTCTTTTATTACAAATCCCTAAATCATAGCTTTCAGAGGTATCTCTCAATGGCTCCCATTTGGTGAGTAATTTCAGTCTATTCTGCGAACTTTTGCTTTTCCCTGTTAAATTTCTTTGGGCCTCAGTTGCTATTTCTCAATTACATTTAAAATACTTATTTTTAATGGCCTTTTAAAGAGCAGTTAGAGGCAGTGCTTATCAGTTCAGCCTGACCTTTAAGATCTCATCTTCCTCTTAGTTATTTCTAATCTGCCCTCTAAGATCTCAGTCTTTTCCTTAAGTATATCTCTCTTCCACCAGTTCAATCAGCCTGACTTGTTTTCTTTTGTGTATATTCCTGTACTGCTTCTATTTTGATCATCTTGCTGAAGTACTCCTCTCAAATCAGTCAAGTTTCCTTTCAATTTCTAAGCAAAATCTGACTCCAAGATTCAAAATACTTCAGACTTAGAACATCCATGCTCCTATATTGGTTGGCTTGCAATAATTTCTTTATTTCTCTTCTGCAGGTCATAAAAATGGCATACTACTTTAATACATTTCATACTTAATTTTGTCAATCCGAATATAGTTATCACTAATATTTATTTTATAATCTACCATTTTAATTATAAACCCTATCATTTTTAATTATGAACCCTACGCATTGAGTCATAGAAAATTAAGCTCTGGTTTGAACATATGGTCATTTAAAAATCCAAAGTCAATTTGAGCTCCAGTCATATGAATGATACCTGAGTGTTTGTGGGTATGCCACATGAATCCAAAGTTATCTAGTGCTTTCATAGCTTCTTCCTTGAGTGTGAATGTAGAATTGAATTCGAGTTATTCTATCTAAAGCAGTCATGTATGCCTGTCACTTGGCCATCCTTTCAGCCCTCTCTATCCATCCTGATTCACCCAGGGGGTGGAAGAGGCCTGAGAAGCATTTGTGACGTCCCCAGCTTAGGGGCATAGGCTGACTAAATGCCTGGGATCTAATCATAGGTACTCAGAATGCTCCCCTCACACCTTACCACCACATCACTGAAGGCCTATTTCACAGAGCTGATTACGCCTACTACATTATGCCCAGATTTCTTTTAAAAATTGAACATTGTATTGAAGAATGAAACACACAGTTTGAAGTAACATAGTAAGCATCAGAATTAGACTCAGATATGGCAGGGATGTTATAATGATCAGACCAGGAATTTAAAACAAACATGAATACTACGCAAGGGCGCTAATGGAAAAAGTAGACAGCACGCAAGCACAGATGGCTAATGTAAGCAAAGAGATGGGAATTCCATGAGAGAATCAAAAAAGAAATGCTAAAGATCAAAATCAATGTAATAGAAATGAAGAATGCTTCGATGCGCTTAGTGGCTGAAGAAAGAATTTCTGGGCTTGACGTTATCTCAGTAAAGGAGTCTGAAACTGAAAAGCAAAGAGAAAAAAAAGACTGTCAAAAAGGAACAAAGTATCCACGAACTGTGTAACAACCTCAAAGTGTATATATGTAGAATGGTAATATCAGGAGGAGAGCAAGAAAGGAATAGAAGAAATAGCTGAAGCAATCATCACTGAGAATTTCCTTTAAGTTAATGTCGTATACCAGATCACAGATCCAACTTTCCCAAAGAACAGCAAGCAGGACAAATTCCAAGAAAGTACACTTAAACTCCATCTTTAACTTTCACCAAGGCTCTAAGTACACACACCCCAAAGTATGTAAGAAGCAGCCATTACCCGAATGTGAATAGTCCCCAATTGAGAGCCATTTGGCCCTTAGGGGACACAAGTTTCCAATACTCAGAGACTTTTGTGGTAGTCACTTTGAAGGGAAGTTACTACTGACATCTAGTGGGTAGAGACCATGGATGCTGCTAAACATTTTACAGTGCTCATAAATGCCCCATGAACAATCGCCTAGCTCCAAAAGTCAATAATCTCAAGGTTAAGAAACCCTTCTTAAAACAAAGCCCTTACATTCGTCAACCCTGAGTAACAAAATGGAATATTTTCTGAGGACTCAAAGCCCTTGCGTACAACCACAGTTAAAAGTCAGCCGCACCAATGCAAACTTTCGAACAATCTAGAAAAGAATAAATTTAAAAAAAAAGCCTAGCCAGGCTTGGTGGCGCACACTTGTAATCCCAGTACTTGGGAGGCTGAGACAGGAGTATTGCAGGTTTGAGGGCAGCTTCAGCAACTGAGTGAGGCCCTCCATAACTTAGTGAGACCCTGTTTTAAAATTAAAAAAAAATAAAATAGGACTAGGTGTAGTTCAGAGTTAGAATGCCCCTGGGTTTGAGCCCCAGTACTACGAGGGGAAAATAAGGAAGAAACAAGTGATGAGAAATTACATATTGGTCATAAAAGCACTGTAATATGTAAATAAAAATATTTCTAGATCCACTGTGAATGGGTTTT
Source organism: Glis glis (assembly GCA_004027185.1). NCBI lineage: Eukaryota > Metazoa > Chordata > Mammalia > Rodentia > Gliridae > Glis > Glis glis. Next base: position 7,586 of record PVJS01010620.1, on the reverse strand, counting down.
AATCCCATGTCTCATAATTACTAAAAAAGTAATTTTCTTTTATTTATTTATTGGTGCATTGCAATCATACATCTTGATGAGTTTCAGGGTGGTAGAAGCATACATGCACACAGCGCTCATTTTGTCCTCCCCCAATTCCCACCCCATTCACTCCCCCTTCCCTCCTTCTCACGCTCAGCATAGTGATTGATGTTGATAAGTGTGTGTATGTACACCCTGTGCATTAGGGTGTCTCCCTCTCCCCCCCTCACATCTCCCTCAGTTATGTCACCTTCTTTACTCATCTAAGGTTTTCTCCTTTTTTTGCCTGGAGTCCCTCCTATTTTCAACAACTTAACTTTACTATGTCCATATTTGAGTTGTTCCTCATTTGTAAACTAAGGATACTTGAAAGTATAGTTAATACATATAAAGATTAAAAGCTATAAATCCATTGAAGAATACCTGGCATATAGTAAGAATTGGATGATGCTGGTTATCATTTGTATATAATAAAATAATAATAATAATAATAATAATTTGTATATATACATGTACATCTACTGAGGGCCTGGGGCAAAGCCTCTTTAAACACTAGGTGGACATTTTGTTTTTGTTTTATAAATGAAGCACTTGAGAAGCAAGGGCAAAGGACACTGGTCATCCTAGGACCACATGTGACTGACGCTGTTACAGGAGGGGGCAGGGACGCTGATTCATGAAGTTCTCCTGTGTTATGATTGTCCCTTACAACAAACATTCTAAATATATTAATAAAAAATAAAACCAGTTAGTAATTTGGGGTGATGGAGCTTCAGAGAAGCTAATTTTCCAATAGATTCATAAGCAGAAGGAAATTCCTTAAGGAGTTTTGAGTTTGCCAGATCTAACTCCTAGGACTGGAACATTAGAGGAAGAGTAGTATGCATTGCTACTTAAGACTTGATTTTTGTACCAGGGAGGAACAGTCCTATCATTTCCTTCTGCCTCTTGTCTCACAACCCCTATAAATGCAGGTCTCTTTTTTTGTCTTCTGCATTTGAAGTCATTTTCTTTTAGCAAAACTAACTCTTATGTTCTATATATCACAATTTATCACACACTGAGTTGTATACTCATTCCTATGATTTCCCATTATTCCCTGTATATTAGTAATCTCTTGTCCCATATTTTATAGAAACATCTAGACTTAACATTAAAGAGCAATACTAGGATGAAAAGTATGATTAGGGTCTTATGCAGATTTGGGTTTCAGAAAATTCTACCACTTAGTAAATGACAAATTGTTTGAGTTTTATCTATAAAAGGAGGTGAAAACACTCAATTTTTTTATATCATTGCTGAATAGATAAAATAAGATCAGGTATAACTGGTCTTAGACAGACATAGCTGGTACATGTTCCAAGAAGTTAGTCTTGATGATGATGATGACAGTGACCCCAGATGTCTTACATTTTCCCCCGATGAGCCGCCCTGCCCCAGTCTCCATCATTTTCTCTCTGCCCTGGGAGACAGTTATCTGTATGGACTATGTCAATGGCCTCCTGTGTCCCCTTGTGCCCTCTTGGTTTTGGCCAATAGGACCAGCAACAGATTGGAAGGAGAAGAGAAAGTGACATATGCCCATTTATTGCAGCCGCTCCCCCCGCAGTGTCTGACGGCCATCATAGCCCTTCTGTTAGTAATCCAAGTGTGTTTCCTTACTGTTACAATTTCTCTATACCTACGGGGAACCTTTCTTTTTTTGTGGAAAGATCTCCTTTGTTTAACTCTTTTCAAAATATCCAGTTTGAATGTTGACTCTGTTTCCTACCAGGACTTCGACTAGCATCATTATTAATTACGATGATGAGAACAACTGTTACTGTTGATGCCAAAATCATTTCTACAGAGGCAAAAAGAATCACATCTTATGTTGCTATTTTTCTTAAAATCTATAGCACTATTAAAATACAATTCACATGTGTGGGTGGCACACACCTGTAATCCCAGTATTTGGGAGGCTGAGACAGGAGGATCGCAGGTTCACAGCCAGTCTCAGCAACTTGGTGAGACTCTCAGCAACTTAGAGAGACCTTGTTTCAAAATAAAAAATAAAAGGACTTGAGGTGTAGTTCAGAAGGAGAATGCCCCTGGGTCCAATCCATATATATATATATATATATATATATATATATATATATATATATATACATTTCCAAAAACAACAAAAAGTATACAACCAAAACAAAAACAGTGAATACTTGGATTTTAATTGTATTATTATTAACTCAGAAAGATGGTTTCATAATAAATTCTACATATCACTAAATGATCCTAAACATGTCGAGGCAGAAATATTCATAGTAAGCAAACACAGGAATATCATCATTTTAATAGTAAGGTTTGTAATATTCCCCTCAGAACTATAATTTATAAGCAAATCTCTCCTAATTCAGTCTTCTCTGGAATTTTAAAATCTCAGGAAAAAAATTCCATTAAGCGCAACAAATCCTTAACATAAAATTTAAATAGTTGATAAGCTTCTCATATTGCAATTGTTAGCTTAAGGATCTCAAGAGATTTAGCTATGAAATTAGATACAATCACTTTTCTGCCACAGAATATTACACCAGTTTAATGAAACTGTCAAGGACTAGGCCAAACAATGTACACACATCAAAGGGAACCAGTTCTCAAAGTTTGGTCTTCAAATATCATGACTTTTTATTCCAATAGAATAACAAGCAACAGTTTCTTCAATTCTAACATCCTTTTTAGTTTGGGGAACAATTTCTTCTCAACAGTGAAAGGTAATTTAGTATCAAAAGCATCAGGCCTCTATGTTTTATGTGGTGGAATCATTTATCACCCTAACTGGGACACTTTAGAGGGTATTAGAAAGGGTTAACAGTAAGTACATTGGGAAACAAGTATAACCTGGGACTGTATAGAGAAAACTGTGAAATGTGGTCAGTCTGTTAAGATCGATCTGAACTGAATAAAAAAGTTTTTTTCTTAGATTTTTACTTTTTGTCTTCCTATTCTAAAGCAGTGCTAGCCCTCACAATATCTCCCTTTAGGATATTTTCCACAATATTTCAATGGGCTTTTTTGTTTGTTTGTTTTGGGAATTTATGCTAGAATCAGCCTCTGGTCTGCTTAAGAATATTCTTGGCACTTCTGTTTCTCTTTTCAGTAGGCATGAAACAAGGAACACAGAAAATCTGCTGGAGTACCTGTATCAGTGTTTTTTCTTTGTGATTATAAATTTGATTTTTTCCCCATATTGTCTGCATTCCAAATGAAAGCATGCTACAGATAGGTTTGAATGTCATTAAAACGTTCACTGAAATATTTTTTTTCTTATTTCAAATCTGTTAGAAAATATCAAAATTAATATTGATATAGGGAGTGTTCTTTCAAATACATAAAGCTGATAATAAAATTTGAGCATTCGATATTTATCTATCAAGGAAGCACGGATGACAGGAATATCAGCTGCAGAAGCTCCTGCCTGCAGCAGAGTGGACGGAGGGAGACAGCAGCTTTCAGTTTGAGAGTCTGGTGCAAACACAGCAACGTAGCATTGAGAACTCTGTAAATGCTTCAGGCAGGAGGTGAATTATATATAATAACCTTGTAAATGCTCACATTTCCATCAAGATGTGAATATTTTTCATGTCATTTCATGGTCCTATTTTGAAGCATACATCATTATCTATGTACTGCTTTGCCACGATTAAAGTTTAAACGTATGGGCTAAATTCCACTGAGCTTTGTGAAACCTTAAAAAAATCTAAATATTGAATAACAGTTATGAATAGTTTGTAAATAAACACATTCAAAAGTAATGCTCTTTCACTGTAGCTCAAAGCAACATTTTGATATAGAATGAAGAGTGCAATATATGCATAAAGTGAGTAACCATGAAGATACTTTATCAAATTTATTCTATTAAGTTTTCATGAATTTTAAAAATTGACCTTTTTGTAGAGTTGATTCAGAAAAACTTTTAATATTCTGCAAGTAAAATGATGTTTTAGTTCAAACAACATACACATCAAAGGGGCCAGTTCTCGAAGTTTGGTCCTCAAATATCATGACTTTTTATTCCAAAAGAATAACAAGCAAAAGTTTCTCAAATTCTAACTCTCTAAGCAGCACCTTAACCCTTGATGCAAACTCTTGTTTTCACTGTTCTGAAAGATACATACTCGATACATGTCGCTCATCATTGTAATCACAGTAGATAAAGGAATGAAAGTCATGTTTATAAGATGATGGGAAGTTTTAATGAGAGCAAAACACTTATTGGAGCTGTGCCACAAATGGATTTGTAGTAGGTAAGTAAATAAAGTACAAAATCTAGGCATTTTTAGTATTTTGTCACTCACTCATTTATTCCTCCATTAATTGATTCATTTATTCAATAGACATGCACGCACTGTACCTCTCAGATGCAGAAGCTATACATTAGTAACTATAGAAACTTAGAAACAAACAACAAAAGTAACTATAGACTCTGTTGGTGGTTCCCCAAAATGTCCACCTCTTAATCCCTATAATGACCTAAGATTATATTTACTTATTTATTTATTTATTTATTTATTTATTTATTTATTTATTTTTGTGGTGCTGGAGATTGAACACAGGGGCGTTCTACCTCTGAAGTACACCCCAGCCCTGGTTATTGCTTTTTGTTTGGAACCAGGGTCTTGCTATACCGCTGAGAGTCTTGCTAAGTTGCTGAAGCTGTTCTCAAATCTGCAATCCTCCCATCTCAGCCTCCCAAGTGCTAGGAATACAGGTGTGTACTTTAAATGCCTAGTGTAACCTAAGAATATTTCATTTTATAGAGCAAAAGTTGCTTTGTAGGTACAATTAAGTTAAGGACTCTGAGATAGAAAGATTATCCTAGATTATCTAATTTGGGCCCAATGAAATCACAAAGATCCTCAAAAATGAAAGAGGGAGATTAGAGTTAGAAAGAGAAATTGGAAGATGTTACATTGCTGGCTCTGAAAATAGAGGAAGAGACCATTAGTCAAAGGACACAGGTGGCCTCTCATAGCTAATGTGGCAGTAAATAGATTCTCCCTAGAGCTTCCAAAAAGAGCTGCAGCCCCACAAGCACTGTGCTATTAGTGTGGTCTGACCCACTTTGAACTTTCAGTTTTTAGAACTGTTAGATTAACTTGGTAATAATTTATGTTATTTGATAAAAATTATATAGGTTGTTTTAAGTCAAGAAGTGTCTTACAACAGCAATAGTAAGTTAACACACTGCCTTAAAGGATTCTATGGGCCAAATGTCTAGGGTCTAAATACATAAATTAACAAAACAAAGTCACTATCTCTTTTAGAGAACAAAGCATGAATTATGATAATGAAGTACTAACAGTTAGCAGCATTTACTGAGCACTTACTATATGCTAAATACATAAATTTCATTTTCACAGAAATCCTTAAAGTAATAATGTTTGTATCATTTCTGAAGTGATACAATTTGGAAAAAAATTGATATTACTCAAAGTAATATTAATGATTGGGAGAGTCAGAACTTGAACCTATGGATCTAGTATACTAAGTTATAATGCCTCAACAAATGTATGCTATGGGAATTAACTTGCATAATGCCTAAGACAGGTCTTCACAAATGAATAGCATGTAGCCCAGCAATGAATTCGCACATGTATTAGTGGGGTGGAGAAGTTAGTCCTGAGAATGAGGGCCGTTAAAACACCATACTTGCCCTGCATCAGTATCTTAACTCAGGTTTTACGTAGCTTAAAATTCTAGTCACCTACATACGTCATGCATGGCATGCTTTCTAATAGAATTGCTACTGTTATATGGATTTTACCTTTTTTTTTCAAATTCCTTATAGGTTCCATTGAGTAGATTACCCCCCCCCCGAGAAATCAGAGAGACAGTCGTGGCATGGTGAGAACACACACAGACCCACACAATCATAGTGACAGGACACTGACTTATTTATCTTTGTGTATTCAGTGTCATAAAGCCAGCGATATGCTGGACAGCATCAAATTTTATAGAGTAAACAAATGAACTAATGAAGATAAAATTGTTTATAGTTTAAAGTGCTCTAATTAGCAATCTAGTAAACACCCCCATGACAAATGAATTCCTTCTCATTCAAGTGATTAGAGCCATGCAGTGAAGAATTTATTTTAAATGTCAAAATGAAGAATGTGTATGCTTCTTTGGAAATACTGTTACCAGTGAATATTTTTAAATGGAAAAATTACAATGTCATAGTTTACATTTAGGGAAATAAGAAAACCAAAGAGAAGTGCTGCTTTGAATTTTTTAGGGCAATTCAGAGTCTATAATATTGACTAGTGTTCATAGGAATAAGGAGAAAGAAAGGAGAATAAATTGAGGCCTTTTAAAATAGAATTAAGCAATATTCTGAGTGATTAGAATATAGAGATTATTGGTAACAAACGCAATAACTCCAATATTTTGTGAGTAGGTCACTGGGAGCCTGGTGGAACCACTCTTAGGCATACCCAGAATACATTTGAGGACTTGCTGAATTTAGGACTTCACTTGGAACAGTATCTTGAGGTATATTTTCTGTGAAGCCAAAGTCCTGGTGACAATTAGTAATTTTCATGAGAAAGAAAAAGGGGGGATTTTGTGCTAAACTAATTGTTGAAAATTGTGATCTAATTAGAGTGATTTTTTTTTTGGAGGGTAGAACTTGTCAACACCTTTAATATTATAATATGTGTCTTGGCTACCTAAGTGGAGAGTGGGCACCGGACTGGAAAAGTTTTCCAGCATATTCTCTGCATACATAGTCAAAAGAACATAGTTTAGAAAATACAGGTATGGAATTTCCTAGTAGACTATGAAAATGGTAAGAATTGTGATTAAGAAAAAGAGAACAGCTGGGTGTGGTGGCGCACACTTGTAATCCCAGTACTTGGCCAGCCTCAGCTACTTAGTGAGGCCCTCTGCAACTTAGCGAGACCCTGTTTCAAAATAAAGAATATAAAATAGGGCTGGGGGTGTAGCTCAGAGGTAGAATGCCCCTGGGCTCAATCCCCAGTACCACAAAAAAAAAAGAGAAAGAGAATGACTAAAGTATTTATAATGTGATAGTCGAATATGGGGAGTGATTAAAATAGTTACGAGAAACTGTGTTATTTGAATAGAAATTGCAGGACAAATATAAATAACCTTTGCACTTTCTAGAGGGAAGCAGGACTAGAACCTATCAGAGGACATGGACATTGCAATAAAAGAATTAAGGACAGGGTGGCATCACTGCAAGGAAAAGAAAAAATAATGATTTAAAAATGTCCTCTTGGAAGCAAACAGGATTTTGTAAATAGGTTGAAGATCATAAATATTAAGAAAATGTGATTTTAGATGAATTTTCATAAGCACGGGGTTATTTTTTTTATGTTTTTATTGGTGCATTGTAGTCTCACTTCACAATGAGTATCAGTTTGGTGTTAACATACATGCACACAGTTCTTGGTGTCCCTCCCCCCGCTTCCCCCCCGCCTCCCCCCCACATGTAGCACTGAGAATGATGTTGGTATAATCTCACATATACACATTGTTTATGACAGTAATTCCATGGATTCACT